>VCNE01010544.1:0-22642 GCA_009869805.1 Oncopodura yosiiana
CATGAAGAAATGTGGTTTACTCTGAGTAGCATGTTTCAATGTTAACACCGTCTAATGCCTATGTTAACATCACTGTATGTTAACACCACTGTATGTTAACACCACTGCACAAGATAGCCGTATCTAACCAAAATTTTTGGTCATATGTAATTTTGAATTGTGCCATTAGCTGATTGCAATACAATCTTCAAAGTGAATAGGCTGTTGTCCCACAGCTTTCTTCTTCTTCAATAGTATATGAATGGAGAGAACAGAAGATGACGAAGAAAAGGAAATGAGTTGAGTTGTTGAGTGTATCCATATTGTAGCAAATAATGAAAACTAGTCAAGATCACTCACTCATTACACTACATATTATGTATTCCATTGAAGCAAGACGTCTAACAACCGAAAATCTTATTCAACCGTGTATAAGGAACTAAACAAGGAAACTGTGTGTGCTTATGCCATCATCCATTACAATTTGCTCTCTCTCTCTATGGACATTGGATTTTAGTGCCAACAGTCTTGTCAGCTGTCTCATTCACATTATTGCCAACATTTTTTGAAAGTTTAAAATCTATATAATTCTTAAGTGTGCTTTAGAACTAATTTGTAATAAAATTTAGCAAATATTGAAGATTTGATATCCCAAAAATTATTTTGAGATGAGCATTCACGATGACTTTTTGTACTAAACTTGGGTGGCATTTACTATATCGTAATGACAAACAAATTGGCTTTTAGTAACTAGCTTTTTTGAATGAGTTTTTCGTCTAGAGTGTGGTTGTAAATTGTAACTTGAAGTCATAGGCGTGCTTTTTATTTTGGTTTTCTTATTGCTTCTCTCTTGTTTCACAAAACCACACATCTTTATTTACATACAGGGTAGCAAGTTACTTCTTTTTGGGTTCTCATTTTTATTTTGACTTGCATATGCTGTACTCAAAATTTAGGAAGACCCAGCTAAAGCTGCTGTTTAACTTAACTCAACCATGAGTTTCAAACGGCGTTACTCACATAAACCATGTGGCATAGGATTTTAAAGTACCCCAAAATGTCATTTAGAATAGTCCTTTTGCCATTGCCTTGTGACATGTGCTACTCTTCAATACTCAACTCTGATGCAAATAAATATACATTTTTAAATAATCTAAGAAGGCCATCCACCTTCACATTTCGTATGTATTTTATTCATTCCTTTTTCCGGTTGACTCGTCTTTTATAATCTTAACAAGAGTAAAGAGAGAGAGAAAGTTGGAAAAGATATGAAATCATGAAACACTAACGAGTATATATATATATAGTTGCAGCATATATATATATATATATATATATATGGAGATAGATGGATTAGACGAAAGTCATTAGTCTTCTTCCCTCATAATCTTGCATATCCAGAATGATGGCACACACCTTCTTCCATTTCCTTTTCGTCATCACTCTCTCTCTCTCTCTCCGATTTTCTCTTTTGTTTCCTAACACATTTCTTCTTCCTCTCTCTAAGACTTCGTCTATTCCACTACAATTATATGACTAGTGACTACTTTTCATCCTCTTGGAAATCCTTTTCACTCTTTCTCTTCTTTAGTGCACAATTCAACAATAATGTCTCCAACAGCACTCCTTGGTGCATTTTCCAAGTAATAAATAACTGGAAGAAGGTTTTCTCTACTATGAGTTTTGTCTATGTGCTTTCTTGTCTACTTTGATAATGTAAATCCTCATTGGACTCCTACAGTGACAGAAGAAGCAAAGAAGAAGATTCGAGGGTCTTTAGATGCTATATGTATATTTAGTTTTGCTTTTCTGAATTTAACAGTAAATGCTGTTCCAAGACTTATTCTCTATCTGTCTATTTTGACTATTTCATTTCTCTCATTGCTTATATAGATATATATATATATACTTTCTCCATTTTAGCACTTGATACAAATTCTGTTGATGTATTCATAGGCAAAAGCTTGAAACTGTTGAAGATCATTTGGTGCCTTCAATAGCAACGACGAAGAAGGCAAACTGGAGTTTACTTTCCTTAGGCAATTTCAATGTTTTAGCAAAGGCAATTTACATACTGAAAGTGAAATATGGTCGTCCTCTGCTACTTGTGTGTCAATGGATTAGAGAAATTTATTAGGTTTCTTAGTAATGAGAAATGAAATGATGAATTGACTAAACTGTATATATGTACTACACTTGTAAATTAGTGAATGAATAAATATATGGGGCGCACTTGTATATATTCCCAAACAATTTCTTTAAATTAATTAATAATAATGCTCAAATTGCCAAAATAATATTGAAATAAGCTGCTCATAGTACTTATATATAGCCATATGCCAGGTGTCTCCAATTCTATAATGAAATGTAAGGAGGAAAAAAGTGTGAGATACATTTGTTCCCAATTATTCTCTCATAGATTTTGTTTCAAAAAAGGGTAAAAATGGTGTAAGCTCACAAAAGAGATTATGATTATTATGTATGTTGCGTGACAAAGTTTCATGCATCTCTTTATGCCTTGATTTTATTAGCTTCCTATTTCAAAAAACCGGGTGGAATTTTTTTTCTTCTCAGACGGAAGTACCTTAACACCATTTATTTTCAGAGTGTTAGAATATGTAATAGAAGTAATTCAAGTTCTCTCTCTCTCTCTCTCTTTACTCCTTCGTTACGTAATAGCAAATAAAAGGGTCATTACTATATATATATATATATACATTCCCTCATAAACACAATGATGATGATAATACGTTACGTTAGAACTAACTAACGAATTATACAAATACACACACACACAAACACTACATAATATAATACTAATCCTTTAAGTCTTTCAAAATGAATGTTGAATGGTTGATTGGCTGAGGACTTCCTTCAAAACAGAAGGAGAATATAATAAGGCTTACATATACACACACATCAGAAAAAGAGTTTATTGTTGCATTGTGATGAAGCGTAAAATGGAAAATGTCATGTTACATAATATTCAATGAAGAATACATAGTGAATAGTGATGTAAAGGTGAGAATTTGTGGGTTTTTTTCTTCAAGCAGATTGTTGTATGTATATATAGAGAGAAAGGAGTTTGTATTGATTTAATGTGCATTTTTTTGTAAAGTAGTAATATTAGAGATTTTGAAAAAACAAGTAAGTGGCAGGCTCATAAGAGGAAGACCCTTTTTTCAAAGTTTTTTGAAAAGTTGCACATGTGTCCAAGTGTGTTTAGAATGAATTCTCTATCAAATTACAAGGCTCAAAGAAGGAAAAAAATATATACATGAGTGTTGTGTAATATAGGATGTAACTCAAACCATATTTTTTTACTTGTTACTCTTATATTTTTCCTCTTACAATTTTACTAAGCTACTAAAAAGTAGTTTACCCTGGCTTTGGAAAAAGTGTGAAGACGAAGAGAGAGAGAAGGCTCAGATTGCGTGCTTACGCCAACTTACGAGAAAATAAATAGGGCGAGTCAAAGGAAGGAATATAAGGTACTAGAAAATAACAAAACATAAACAACATTATTCTAAATCTGTAACATTTTCAGAAGCGCTTCTAAAACCATTTCAACATATATACATACTTTCATGTACGTACTACCTATATGTACATAAGTATGTAAGAATATACAATTGTTGCTTGAAAGAAGTTGAAATTGGAAAAATATTCATAGCATTGAATCTTAAATGCTCAATGCTACTACTTCTTCTTTCGTTGGTTATTATTACAACATTTTTGCTTAGATTTAGAACCTCTCATATATAACTGAATTTGAGATTTCCTCTCGTGTGTGTGTAACAAGATGATGTTGTTTTTCCGCCCCAACTTGTCTTTTGTCTCTTTCTTTCACAACAATGGCACGAAAAGGCTCCTTAAGGATTGACCTACCTACTTATTTTCATAGAGAGCCTTTTTCACTTAATTCGTCTTTGGCCTTACCTTTCAAACAAACGCTAAGAAGCTTTAGAAACTTATAGTGTTGTAGAGAGTAAAAGGTTATTTTATGGATTTTGTTTAATGCTCTATACTCTTGTAGGATTAGTAGAAAAACATTTTGTTCAACTATTGGAACTATAAGGTACACACACACGTATTACATTATATAAAGTGATCTCTCAGATCTAGCTTATTCAAAGCTATTCAATTCTTCTCTCCGTCTCCGTCGGCCTTCACAAGCAGCAATATATATATATATATATATATATACCGACATCATGAGTACACATTGTGTGCTTAAATTATCATCTTCATTCTTGAAAATTTTATGGACTTCTCTTCGTAATCTCTCAAGAAATACTCTTTCAGAGTGAAATTTAAACCAGTGCATTCCATAATGTCATATATAACGACTCTGACATAGTGATAGTATTATGTTGTTACTACTGAAAATACTTTTGTTATTTATTCCATATATTTCCAAAAGGCTCTGTAAACACACCTGCTTAGTAAATCTGCTATGTACTCTGCTCAGCTCTCAATCCAATTGATGTGAAGTACAAAAGAGCGTGAAATCTGGCATAGTGTTCTTCTGTTGTTGAGTTTGAAAAAAGAGAACCGTGACTGAAAATGAGCAGAAGCTCAACTCAAGAGCCCAATGACTCCTACATCACATCAAATTTGAAAATGCCATAGAAAATATTCAGATAAGACGGCCTAACCTTCAAGTGTATATTACAGATTATGTTGGATTTTTCCATGCTTATGTCTTATATAATACAATGTCCCCCGTAAGAGAAAAACAAAATGTAGAATAAAACTTTCTCTAGAGACAGAGATATTATGTGTGTGTATATATAAGCCATTCTGAAATAATAATTTGTATGTAAAAAAACTAAGTTGAGAGAAAATGAGAAAAGCATGTAAAGCTCAGTATATATGTATATATTACTCATGATGGTCTTTGAGTTTTACAACTGAGATACTATACTTACTACTGTACTCGTCTGTTTTTACAGCTTCCAACTGAATACAATTTTACTACAGCGTAAATGGATGGGAAAGCGTAAAATGTTTCATATTAGAAACATTGACATATTAATAACTAGACATAATGATATGCATTTCCAGCAACAAGGGAAAAGGCAAAGAAATGTATATAGAGCATCATTGCCGTTCTTTAGCTTTTCGTCGTCTGAAGAAGTGCTTGGAAGTTTTTGGAATTGGTGTGAACTTACTACTGCTACAACATATATTATAATACGTTATGAAACTGCTATTACTACCATGTAAAAAGAGGAAGAGGTTGTAATGAGCATTATGACAGTCATTTGTGTATTTCTATATTCCTTTTCCCCCTTTTCTTTCCTCATGTCGTTAACTCTTGCTACTCATATTGTACAACAGTACACTGCTTGCTATATGTGCTAGATATTTGCACGCTTTTATGAGCTCATAACCCTTCTCTCTCTCTTTTCTGTACTTTGTTAAAAAGAGAAAAAATTCAAACCCAAAAAGGTCTATTGAAAGTCATCATATATATAAAACTATGAACCAAAAACAACTGCAATGAGCAATGCAAAAGGGATTGTCAGATTTGACAAGGAATGACAATATATAGGACGACGATGTAATATGTAATTTTTAGGCAAGATGATAAAACACTAAAAAAAGTTATATCACAGTAATAACAAGAAGAGGAGTAGCATTAAAGCTTAAAGTGGGATGTAAAAGTGATTGGGGAAAGAAGAGTGAGAGAGTAGCAGAAGAAGAAAAAATTGGCAAATTCTGAATCTGAATTTCTCTCTTTACAGCTGCTGTCTCTTCTAACCCTAACAGCTTTGCTCTTTTGCACAATAGTTTAGTGAGAGACTCATAATAGTTATAGCTCTATGTTTTGTTGTTATTCTCTCCAAAAGTTGCTCTCTCTACTCTCTATGTACATTTGCCGACTGCTTGGCCAAATGACTTGTAATAAAAAGCCGGAAAGTCACAAACACACAACAACAGCAGTCTTTATGAAAAGCTATACATTTTTCTATGCACTAGAGAATATATGTGGCCATGTTATATATATCTTGTAGCATTTTATTTCCAGAGGTTTTCAAAGTGGTAACTAAAATGACTATTCACTTGGATGCTTTTTCTATATATGATGGCAATGGCATTTTTAATATGCCAATATATGAGTCACAGAGGTTTTCCCTATACTATAGTATCACGGTTTTTTTTCGTCTTCGCAAATAAAAAATATACACCGGCGAAAATACTTTTGAGTACTGTGAATTTAAAAAGGGCTTTATAGTGCTTCTTCTAGGGGACGACAATAATTCATCTGAGTTTATGACGACGACGATGTCGCTTTGAAAATTCCCGATTCTTCCTTGACGACTCTCATAAAAATTACGGGCTCTGCGTGTGCATGAGTAATTGGTTTATGCGAATGTCAACTTTTATTACACTATTGAATTTTTGCAGGGCTCTAAATTCTCCTTTTAAGAACATGTATATATATAGTTATAGCTATGTGACCAAGTGTTAACAAAACCAAATTTGCAACAATTACATTTGCACACATTTGGCATGACACTCTATATTTTCATTTAACCCTTTCTTTTACCTCTGCAAGTCTTGGCTATCAAATTTAGTAGGAGCAGATGTTGAGCAGTAATGATTTGAATTAGGATCGGATTGCACAGCAAGTCTTAACTCAACTTGCGAAACTTGACACACAGGCACTATAGGATTTTCTTTAATGGAAAGGACACTACGTGACCACCTGTGTAGTCACTGTTGGATTTCATAATAAAATAATAATATTGCTCCACAACAAGTCTAAATTGGTTACACTTCGTTACACGATTATCTCTAGCTTAGTATTAATGTTACATAGCGTGCTAACTCTTATAGTTCTCTCAGAGAGAGAGAGAGAGAGAAGAGCTGCTGTTAGTTTCAATCATCTTCAAATCATTTTAAGCTATATAGCGTTTTAGTTTACAATGAAATTCTCTCGTTCTCGCTTAAATTTGCTATGCTTGAAAATTGCTAAGGTGCAGAGGAGTGAACTACTACTGGACACACATGAAAACAGAGAAATATATTAGAGTGAGGGTTGGAGAGGAAAGCGTGTGAAAATTTGGAAATTGAAACTCTCAAAGGTCTCTCAAGATTTTCGGACAGTTTAAGAAGTTTTAGAAGAAGAAAACCACTGTTTATCCCCGTGAAATAATGAGTCACACAAGTGATATGATTCACATCATGCAATGACTCCCAGAGCTTTATGTTGCTATATATATATAGATATGAAGGTAGAATATACATCTTCTCAACAGGCTCAACTAACAAACACATCATAATCTATACTACTATATATTTCTCTTCTACCTAAGTAAGGAAATGACTAATGGTTTTCACTTATATAGATTAAGTGTCATATATATACTTTTGCACATTTATGAACAATTCCTTTCTCATATATTATGACTACATAATCTCTCACTTTTTATACATATTACCTGATATGTTCATGAAATCCTATAAGTTCTCAGAATAGTTCATCATTTCAAATAATAATCATATCCTGAGATGATGGTGTGTATGCGTATATATACACATTATTATTGCTTTTAGTACTTAAGAACCATTATTATACACAGAAATGATTACTATGAAAAACTTTTATATATTATTTAGTATCAGAATAGAATAATGTACAAAGATTAAAGAAGAAAAAAAAAGAAAATGCTGAGAGAAACACTAAAACTTGAGAAATAAGGAGGATTTAGCTGTTAGCCACGCACCAATGTCTTTTGCCCACTTTGACATTTTTAACAAATGCAGGATTTTGTGCTGTGAGTATTTTATCCTTTGGTGAAAACTACTGACGTTGTCATTTCCTAATCCTCGTTACCAGTAAAAGCATTTATCACCATGTCACAATGAGGTAACTCAAATAAGTCTATAGAAGATACAATCCACTGTATCTATTGTACAAATTTTCACTGTTGACTAATGTAGCAACAGATCAGCAAAACTTGCTCTAAGTGTTGATTCTCTCTATTGTGCATTCAACTCTTTATAATTGAGCAGGAAAAGTGAATCCAATGAGTATAGAACCAAATACAATAAGTAAAAGTTTAATCCACAGTATATGATGACATGAGAAACAAAATGATTTTACTTTGGTCCATTTACCACAAGTAGATATATATACTCATTCTTTTCTATAAGAAATTTAACAATTGCATTTCATTGCATATAGTGAAAAGGAAACTTTTGTTATAATACAAAATCACCTTGCACATAGTGAAAGCATATATATATATATATATTAGGGAAAAGTGTGAAAAGGGGATGGAAAATATCTCTTTAGCTCTCGTCTTTTTCATGATGGTGGTGGTCTTCAAAATATAGAGCTTATAGTGGCTCCAGGGTTGTTGTAGATGGAATGGAAACATTGTCTATCACTCGTTGGAATATAGAGAAGGTACGAAAGGCAATTTTTCACAGACAGTCGGCGGTAGTAGTGGTGGCGGTCTTCTCTCTCTCTACTACCATCATGTCAAGAAAATCCAACAACTATACTTTCTCTCTTTTCTCTTGTACATTCAGAGAGAGAGAGAGCAAGTTTGAGTTTTTACAGTAATAGCAGCAAGTCTCTTTCTATTCTTTCCTTCCTTTCTTGTCGCTTTCTCACTCTGTGCCTTTCACTCCACTTCACGCATAGCTCCTGTCAGATATTGAAGACATTTGGTTAATACTCTCATATTTCTCCTTTTGTTGTCGGTTTACATGAAATTTTTCAACACTTCCCTTCTTCTTTAGCGTTTTCTCTCTCCTTCTTTAGAGGCTCAAACTCTACACACAGTCTTTTATGCCTTATGAATGTATACACATCTACTCAACATTTTGATCGTTGGACTAAAAAAGAGAGTTTTGTGATATGTAAGTTTTTTTGCTGCCCTCAAGTAAGTACAGAGAATTGTTATTGTTGGTAATGTAATACATATGTGGAGAGTGATGACGATGTGAGAAAGTACGATGACAAGTGAAACCATTTCATGAGCATATATATGTATATATAAAGTTATTGTAAGAAACTAAACTAAGAGTTGTGTTGCCTTTCAACTTTTCAAGTTTGGTCTTCTTTCTCCTTTAAGAGTCTTGAATAGAATTGCAGCGCTTATATACATTATGCATTGAAGCGTCTCATAGTTAAAGTTGACAGTATATCAAATCTCTTGTAATAACCTGAGCAACACTTGATTTATAGTTTGTGTGAGGAAATGCAAAAGGACAATATATCTTGAGTTGTCCAACTATATACATATGTATATATGTACTTTCTCTTCCTTTCTCTCTAAAGTATTGAACTTATGACTTTAAATAATAACACCTGAAAGCAATAATGCTATAATAGGAAGCTCTTACTAAAATA
The DNA here is from genome assembly GCA_009869805.1 of Oncopodura yosiiana. Lineage (NCBI taxonomy): Eukaryota > Metazoa > Arthropoda > Collembola > Entomobryomorpha > Oncopoduridae > Oncopodura > Oncopodura yosiiana. The sequence continues at coordinate 9,353 of VCNE01010544.1, forward strand.
TGCTTTCAATGTGTATTATATTACGTATATCGTATATAGCATGGCACAACATAGAAAAAGAGTTAAAAAGAGCCTTAGCTGTTGTAAAAGTGACAAAAAATGGACGTGAGAGAGGTTGACATGACACAAACTACTTATTTAGTGTGAAAGGCGACAAAGACTAAGAGGAAGTGAAGTAATGTGAAATGTGTTGTGTTGGTTCGTCGTCTCTTTCTTTCTCTGAGTATAGTAAAAGTAGTAGAGAGACGATGACATGTAATGCTGCATATGTAATATGGTAAATCGTCTATCAGTTTGAAAATTGCATTTGTGTCGAGTCAGCGAAAAAGACAAAGACATTTACATGCACGGTTTGGACACCTCACTTTTCTTCTTCACTCTTCGTCTTGTTCTCACATGCAACCAGACCATTAGAATCATCACTCTTTTTCTTATATGGAAAAGAAGAATGCTAGATGAGAGATACTCTCTCTCTCTTTCTTCTAGTCTTGGGATGCGAAGTTGTAAAACTAAACCACAATGCCAAATACCATGTAAGCTTATACGAAGCTTGACATTCTTTTGAGAGTTGTAAAGTAGCATTGGCAGCCAATGTTGTAAGAGAGAGGTTCAGTTGAGTGTAAAGATACAGGCGACAAAAAGGAAGACATATATTATTTGCTCAACGATGAGTTGACAACTCTGATAAAAACCTGTCGATAAATGCTTCTTGTAAGTATATAAGTATAACTGTACTACTACTTGTTATCTCCTATGCTATACATATACTGTAGCATTTGTGCCTTACATATGTCTTGCTATGCTATATGTAGGTAATTAAACTAAAGAAATAATTGGCACTAAAATTATTTTCTACTGAGAAAAAGTTTTTTGACGTATTATTAAACATTGTATGAACCATATTGTGAGTAGTTTGATTTTTACAACCACTTTCAGTCAATTTTATGCACGTACATTTTAAAAAGTCTACAAAGTCGAAAAAGACATTATTAGAGTGTTGCAAAAAACTGAAGAATAAAAATATTTTGTCACAGCTGGAGATTCATAAACTCTCACGGGTAGAAACATAAAATATTCATTGGTGTGCATAAAGTTTTGACCTGTAACCCTTAGTAGAAGATATATATATATATATATATATAATATATTCTTATGTTGTTATGTTTGCAAAATGACAAGTTCACACTAAGAGCTTCTTCAAGTGTAAAGAAAAAGATGCCAAGCCAGACATGCTGAGAGTTTATCACTAAAAGTTAGGTAATAAGATCAAATATGGTACAAGGTCACATCTTGTGTGTGAAGACATTTGAATGAAGTAATAATATTAATAACCTTGTCATTGACTAAGTGAAATCCAGTATAATCTTACAATTCAACTCACTCATAGCCACAGTAAAAAAACTATTAAGAAGAGCAAGAATGGTAATTTAAGTTTTTTTAAATTGTTGAACTTTGTCTTTATGTGATATACGTACATTTTGTGATTTTATAGGCGACTAAAAGAAAGCCAGTACTGATAGATACAGATGCTGGTGTTGATGATGCCTTTGCACTTTTTGTAGCAGTTCGAGCTCATCAAGAAAAACTTATTGAAATTGTTGGCATAACTTGTGTTAATGGAAATGCTACTTTAGATAATGTTGGAATAAATGTCACTCGTGTATTGCATGCTGCTGGAGAAACTAATGTAAGAATATAATTTTTACGACAGAATTAATAATTTAAATTAAAATATTTTGTATTTAGATTCCAGTTTTTAAAGGAGCAAGATTTCCAATTGTAGAGCCAACTTTTCATAGTCCTCATGATCCACCATTTCATGGGTATGATGGATTTGGCGATGCTGAGACACACGTTGTCAATAAAGCAAAATTGGAAGAGGAAAATGCTGCATGGGCTATAATTAGACTTGCCAAAATGTATAAAAATGAATTGTGTATATTGGCATTGGGACCTTTAACAAACTTAGCATTAGCAGCAAGACTAGACATGTCAATTTGTAATTCTATTGCAAGTCTTCATATCCTCGGAGGAAATATAAAAGGTTAGGATTTTAAACCATTAATGACAATTGATAAACTGTAGATTATACTATATGTAGGAGTGGGCAACGACAGAATTTCAGCTGAATTCAATTTTGCAGCTGACCCAGAAGCAGCTCATATTGTTCTAAATGCTTTTACTTGTCCTATAATTAATATTCCATGGGAAACTATTAAAAAGTATATTACTTTTACAACAGTAAGTTTGTTTATATCTAGCACTGATAATATATGCAGATCTAATTTTAACATTGGAAAATATTAGGAATGGAGATTGGAACAAATTGGAAAAATGACAACTGAGCCAGCTAATTTGGTCAATTTAATTGAGAAGAAATATTGGGATAGAAATGCTGAAATTAATAGTGGATGGTGTATGCCCGATCCATTATGTGTTGCTGTGTTTTTAGAACCTAAGGTACACATTTGTTTATTTATATTGTTGATATACTAATAAGGAAAATCTTTTTAGATTACCATCAAATCTTGTGACTACTACTGTTCAGTTGAATTGGCTGGAAGTTTTACCAGAGGTCAAATGGTTGTTGATCATTGTGAGCATTTATGTAAAAAGAAAAATGTGACTGTAGTTTCTAAAGTGGACGTGGAACTATACAAAAATATACTTTTGTGGGGCTTAGGTGGACCAAAATATATGTAAATGTCTTCTAACTTGTAGAATAAAAAATCAGAATCATATAATTGTTCTAATATGCGAAAACATTATATTTATTTCTTATTTATGAAGTTTTTCTTTTGCATTACTTTTTCTTTAGAATTTAGAACCAGCAAATATATTAACTATGGTTGACTTGACATAAATACATGGTTTAAAATTTGAAACTTCATATTTTCATAAGTCTGAAGTTTAGACTCTGTACGTACAAAAAGAATTGAAAGCGAGTAGAGAGAAAACTTAGACCCAAAGAACCCCGTGGTTACATTTATATAGAAGAAAAGAATGTGTGGGCTTCAATCCTTTCTCACTCTCAGATGAAACTTTTGAAAGATAAAGTGTAAAGGAAGAGAGAGAGAGCACCTCTTCTCTTTTAGTTAAAGAATAAAAATGCTGAAATTGCCCTTCTTCTTGCATCAAAACTACTTTACTTTACTTGTGCTTTAGTTAGCTCATTCACTCCAATTCTAATTTCAAAAGCTCTACTTCATTTCAAAAGATTACCTGAGTTCTTCTTCATCCCATATTTTTTTTCAACTACCATGTGATTTGATTTGATATCTTACATAAAATGCTAGCAACAACTTGCATTTCTCTTCTACATCTTATGGTGAGCACATTCTCTCCAGTAACATGATACTATTCAATATTACTTACTCATGCGGCTTTTACTCTCTCTCAGCTAGACTTCTATGAAAAATGTTAATCGGACATACTTTTAGTTGTAGCATTCATATATATGTACTTCTTCTTCACTAAAGACTCTCTCTCTCTAGTCCAGCGTCGTCATCATTACTTTATCTAAAATACATTTTTGACTATATATATGCAACAAATGCTTGAAGGTGCTACACGCTACGTTTCCGCAATATACATGTATACTAAAGGGTCTAACCTTAAGACCTTTTCAACTTGTGACAAAACGTAAGAGTTTATCTACAGAGACGTCTTGTAAAAAAAAGAATAATATATGTATATACGCTATCATTTTCTTTCTTACATGAATGTATTGAATTCTACACGAGACCTCCTGCGTCTCATCTTTTTCGTCTCAAGGAAAACTCGGCAATATGAGCCTAAACTTTTTATAAATGACTACTGGACCAAATTCTTTTAGTGTAATACAAAATACTACTTAACAACAGATAAAAAATGTCATTTACAAAAAAAATACCAAATTCAACTTAGTATAGTTTTTACTATGCTAATAAAAATATCTTCAAAATTGAGTTGCTTAGCCAGTTTTAAAAGTTTCAAATTAGTTCCAATGATTTTTTTTTTCATTCTTAGATTAGTTGTGTGATATTATTACCGGCTTCAAACTATTTATGAAGAAGAGATACACATCTCATAAATTTGTCCTTTTATCTTGAGTAAAAATAAAAAGACTATCAAATTTAAAGTGTTCCATGTTTCGGCTACATTTAAGCAGTCTCTATGTATTATTTGACTTGTCTCATCCAAGTGTAATAGTATCATCTCATGTTCTTCAGGAGAACAGCAGGCTAGTTTTCTCTTATTGTAACCTATCCATGAAATGAGAGAGCATAGAATATATATATATATATATAGACCACCCACTTGTTTTTCTCAAACGACACACAATGACTCTCTAAATTAAAACCAAGAGTACAAATTAACAACAGCATACATATGATTCTTTTTCCCTATATTTTGTCAACCAAAAATTTACAATGTCGATCCAAAACGAAATATAACCAAGATGCATTTTTTTATCTATTGAGAGTGATGACTTGATGATGAGATTGAATGTGATTTTAAGTTTATTACGATGCTCACTTGAAAAGAAAACTCTATACATTAATAGAGAAAGACATTAAGTGCAATACAATACTGAAGTGAAAGAGAGAGGAAGAGAGATGAGATGCCATCGTAAGAGTAAGAAAACATTGCGTTGTTGGAAACTGATATCTTAAACTAAAGAACAAAGTGATGTGTGATATGCTCCAAGTAGTATTAAGTGTGTGTGAAAGAAAGAATAAGAAGGTATATAGGTTGTATATGTACTAAGTAGAAAATGTCATGTCTTCTAGTTCCACCTCAAGAGAGAAGGAAATTGGAAACCAACTGGGAAATCTTCATAAAACCCTCAACGTTGAAAGAAGATTGATACATTATGATTATGTCTCATGCCAAAAATGAAGCTATGATTCTACAATAAAAAGTCAAATAGGAACCAACAGAAATTTTTAAGAATGAAAAAACACGAAGATTTTTTTATTCTTTTATATAATTACATTATTTAGTACAGAGATTTAGAGAGATACATGCACTGCATGCTTAGCTTAGAATTGTCAATTAACATCACATTATAAACGTACAACATTCAGAAGAAAAATATATATGCGAAGTTTAGAATTATTATCTTTTACTATTTTATAGACTTTATACACTATTAAATAAACGTGCAAAAATCATAAACTAATATTTAAAAAATCTTGATTTGAGGACGTGAGTCAAGAACAGCCAAATAGCCTCCACGAAGTATAGCAATGTCCAATGGAGTTTCAAAGGAATTTTTGACTTCACCAATAGTTGAAATGAAGGAGCCATTTTCAGGATTAATTACTCGGACGCAATGATTACGACTGTCGCACACCAAAACATTGTCAGCAACATCAACAGCAATTCCCTGAGGACGAAGCAAGCGTCCACTAGCACACAATTTTCGACAGGTTTTGAATTCAATGTCCAACTCCATGACATTGTGAATATTGAAATCAGTCACATAGACACGAGTGCCTAAAATATACAGCAATGAGAATGAATTAGTTAATAATTAACAGGTTTTATATACAAAAACTTACCATCATTAGAGAAAGCAACAGCACGAGGAGAATTAAACTCATTTTTATATTCAAAAGGACGAACTTCAAAGACGGAGAATTTACGAATGAAAATTCCATTCTTGTCAAAAAGTTGAATGCGATGATTTCTAGAGTCAGCTACAAGAATCATGGAACCATCATTGGAAACAGCAACTCCCCATGGATAATGAAGCTCTCCATTTTGATGTCCTCTAGTTCCAAAAGTTGAGAGAAATTGTCCATCAGGAGAGTAAATGACAATGCGATGATTGTCTTTATCAGTTACAACGAGACGACGGTTGACAGAATCAAAAACCAAAGCAGTTGGACGATACATTTCATTAGATTCATTGCCTTCTTTTCCAAAGCTGAAAAGAAAATCACCATCACACTTGAAAACCAAAATTTTGTGTTGATCACGATCAGCTACATATAACTATTTTAAATAAATAAGACAAAATTATTAAAGACTCTGAAAAATTTAACTCAATAAAATTAAAAAATTCTACTTACCAATTCAGTTGCAATATCACAAGTAATTCCCCAACCTTTTTTCATAATGAAATTGTGACCAACAAATTGTCTATTGACTAAATCATTCTCTGGTTTGATGTGGACTATAGGACGACCAGAGAAATTATTGTAGTTCCTTGAAGTATTGATAATCAGTGGACTTCCTTTAAGACTATTGCTTCTGTTTCCAATGTAAACTTCAACAGAATAAGAGCCAGGAATATGAACTTGGAAATAGCAATCATAGTGAGTCGAATCTACTGATGATGATTTATTTTCTTGTTGGACAACGCGAACTGGACAACTGAGTCCAGAAGGAGAACGAGCCAAAATTGAGAAACTTTTGAGTTCAGCCAAAGATCCTCGAGTTGCTTCAATAACAAAATGTCCACTTTGAATTTGGTTGGTGAACAATGAATTCTTTTTATAAATACAATGCCTCCCTGCTGCTAAACACAAGTCCCAATTTAGAGTATCCAATTGTTGAGAAGAGTTCAAAGTATATGGGTTAAATAGACCAATAGTATTATTGGAAGCAATGTCCAATTGTTGAGGAGAAGATTTTGGAGCAAATGAGTTGAATAAAGCCATAGTATTATTGGAAGCAACGTCCAATTGCTGTTGTTGTGGTTTGAAATCAGTACACCATCCAGCAGAGTCAGCAGAATTATCCAAAAGATCTTCAGAAGAGGAAGAAGAACATCGTGAAAGTGAGCAGTCGTCATTTTGACTTGAAGAGTTGCCACCAGACTCGGAATCATAACCAGAAGAAGAATATGAAGAGTCAACTAAAAGTTCCTTAAAGAATAAAAAAACTATAATTATACAATTTTTCAATTATTTTTTTACAGAAACCTTGAGAAATAATTTACTTACTTTTGTTGGAACAGAAGATGATGGCGAGTCATTGCTTTCATCTTCATCAAGTAGTTTTGTGATCCAAGAAATGTCAACTTGCATTCCATCTTCATCTCCAAACAAACTGTAGCTTTTCATATCAGAATTCATTTCCACGAATTACAACTTTTCAACACTAATTGACCGACCTTTGATTAATTCTGTTTGTTGAAATCTGACACTTTCAAAACTTTTGAACTCAAGAAATATTATTTGTCAGTCTAGATGAAATTGAGACAACAACTCATTCCTTCTAATTAAAGAAAATTAGAGAGAGAGAGAGAAAGTTGTTTCGAACTACTGGAGGATCGAAATGAGAATGATGCCTTGGCCTTGAATTCCACGGCCTTTTATACTTAGCGTTGAGCATGGCCTCAAGGGTTTTTAAAAAGACCTTTGAACCTTACTTACTGCGCAGCTGCAAAGTCCACAGAGAACAAAGAAAGATAAATTTACATAAGGCGCTAATATTTAAATTCTCTTTGTCTCTCTACTAAAAGCAAATGCAATGGAATATGTATTTATTTCTCAGAACAAAATGCAACATTTGGCTTTTGCTAAAAAAAATATTATTGAATATGTACAAATTAGTATTTATCATGCCATCATGCTTTCAAACAAATGTTCTTACTACATAATAATATATGTCCAGAAGTCAATGCTAGCATTCATATTCATAAAAGTCCTACAGGTGAGAGAGAGAGAATAGAAGAAGAGCAAAAAAACAGCAAAAGTGAGAGAAATAAAAAAAACCGGTTTTTGCCAAAACTTCAAGTTGTCAAGTTCACTTGTTGACTATATAGAAAATACGCTTATAGATTTACTTGCTTGTGGCACTTGAAAAGTGTTTGCAACGTCCAAAAAAAACTAAACGTCAAATCATGGAATACTTTGTATAGTGTGAAACATAAGGGTTTTAACAATAGACACCAAAATTCTCACAGGCACTTTTGTGTTTTTTTTATTAATTCACAAATGAGCAAATATTGCCCAACTTTGGACTTTTTTAATGTAATAAGCTGCATCTCATTTGCAAAAATTAATACACCTGTCTATCTTAGCTCAAGTTTTTTCTTCAGGTTTTAACTAATCAAATATTTATGTACACACAAAAAATAAGAGTTTGTGAATTTATCGCAATTAGAGAGAAAACTCTAGGGAGAAAAAAATCTCTTAAATTATCCAAGTTTTGTTTTATTTCTTCAGGAGTATATAAATGCTAGTTTTGTGGCTTATTTCAAACCACACATTTTGATTCTTTTGCGTTTTGCATTCATATATTTATTACATATAATGAAGAAAATATTGAATTTGTATGTACTTCTCTTAGTAGAGTTCTTTAGAATACACCGACTCTCTGGTTGAAACTGGCCAAACAACATATTAGCAAAAACGCAAAAGAAAATTTTTGTGTTGGTATTAGAAAAAGTTTTTCTTTTTTCTCTTCTCCTGCCGTGATAATAGAAGTTAAGAATTCTTTGCAAGTGTCATGACATGACAGATATATTTTTTGCTCTCTCTCTCTCTCTGTGTGTATTCTTCGTCTAATAACCAAAAGCAAAGATAGTAACAGAGTTCCACTGTCTTTTAATGTGACAAAATTGTGGGGTAATAAGGCATAGAGCCAGGGCAAAAGATATGTGTGTCATGACAAGAAGCTCGGCTTCCCAGAGATGCCTTTCATAAAAGTCTTTTTCTTTATATATAAAACATATATAGCTCACAAGTCACTAAACCCCATATCATCTTTTATGAAAAAATGAGAAAAAAAGTTTATAGAACATTTCTATGTACACTCATGCAATACAAGAAGACAACTTTTACATTAGAGCTGGACTACCAACTCAAGTCGTCCAACCTAAAAACACCTAAAAAGAGTTAACCAAAAGGCTGTTTATATCATAACTTGATATATATTTTGGTCTTTCTTGGACACTATATGCAGAGATCGGATAACAGAGAAATAAATCTGCTCACACACTTTGTTATATACTATATGTATATATATATTATTTTTCCTTGACCAAGAGAGAGAGAGGCTTTTTTCTACTAGAAAATAACAAAGTTGTAGCCAAAGTCAACTCTTTACAAAGTGTGAGATATTGCTAACATTGTTTAGACTTTAAGAGAAAGGCAACGAGTAAAACTATACTCTATGTATAACTTTAGAACTAAAAAGAAGCTATGAAGCTAACACTTTTACTCTCACTATATTTTTTTTTCTTCTCTCAAGATAATATGTAGTGATAGTAATAGTGTAGTACAATATTTCCTAGGTTTTTTTTTGCGAGACGAGTTTCTTACTCTCCTGGATTTATAATGATGCCACTTGAGCAAGCTCTCCATATAACACCTTCAAAATTTACAATACAACAGAAAACCTCACAAAAAGTACGTAAGCAGCAACACGCACTATCATTTCATATCATATAAAATCTAATACTATATCACCGTAGGCATAAAACTAAAGATCAATTCACTTACATACATACATCTCTCACAAAAGTGCATTAGCGCATTAAACTTGTTCCTACAGTTTTGTATGTACAAATAAATCTTTAAAAACTTTTTGATGGAACATGTTATATCTTTCCTCAAGTTACTCTTTGGTTTTACAGATTCATGATATTTTGTCTTACGCAATATGTTGTTGTTGTTGTTGGGTTACATTAAGACACATCTAGATGCAATGTCATGTTTAAATGTTGTAGACTACAGTGAGTGTTTTAAAAAGTTTTTTTAGATGTAATATATTTTATCAGTTTTGAGTTCTCACTTTTATGTGTTAGGCTTCAGAGAAGTATGTGTATGTAGTTGTAAATGTATATATATGTATACAATGATAATTTGTGTGACATTTAAATCTCTATTTAAAACCTCAGTGATGTATGCAAGCTTCTTTAGAAAGAGACAAGGCTCTTACTTTTTATGTTGAATGCTAAATCAACCTTTGATCTTGTGAATGTATAGAGTTATTTAAAATAGCGATAGAGTGTTAAATATATATATGTGTCTTCCAGAGTGTTTCTTAATAAAGACTGGTTTTCAGGTAAACAATCTTGCTCATTGGGAAAGTGACATTTAAAAGTAGTTTTAAAGTAGAGCTTTATATGGGCATAAATATATGTAAAGCGTGCTACAAAGTTGATATGTTTACATCTCAATATATGGTCAAGATTTAAGAGTCAAGGATCTTGGCCATAAAATCAACAATTATTATATGAGTATATGCTTTTATTACGCTTAAAAGTCTTTTTGCAATGATGCAAGGTTATATACATATAATATATCACTGATTTCAGTAGCAGTTTTGTAGTGATGCTGATATCCTAGAAGAAAAATCCTTGCCTTGTCATTTATTTAGTGAGGATAAGAATAAATGCTTTTTAGTAATCATAGTGACGACTTTTGATGCTTCTCTACACATAAATTAACTTGATTAGTTATCCAAAATATAAAGATTTAGCTAAACTCTAATTTCTTTTGGCAGCTTGAACAAAAAACACCCATCACATTAAGATGAGACAAGTAGCAAAGAATTTAGCTCTGAGATTATTTTAGATGGACCTCAAGTTTAATTGAATTTTTTTCTTATATTCGAGTCTGTCTCTCTCACGCCGATTGTATTTTAAAATGTACATTTATTTATATTGAAATGTGACATTATTTAATCTCTCAAAAATTCCTTTTGGCTCCTTGACTTTTTTCATTTTATAGATTCCTTCTAGTTCATCAGACTGTGACAATAAATGATAATAATGTACTTAAAATATTTCACGTCATGATAAGATAGTCTATTGACACATCTCAAAAAAATCTAAATGAAATGAGAAAAAATTCAAAGAGAAGAAGAATAGTATGTACTGAGGAAACATTGTGAGCGATATTCTATTTGCTTTTCTACTATACTAACTTTATAAGTTTTAATCCTAACAGTCTAGACTTTTAGATTTGAAAGCCACAACTAAAATGAACAACAGTGAATTCTCTTATTGTCCTATCTCAATTTCACTGATAAAATGGGACGGATTTATTTTTTCTTCTAAGATTACAATAGAGATAACGTCTCAAAGCCATTGGACTTTGAATCTAATAAACTAAACTAATAAATGTAGTAAAGTGTAGCTCATAAAAATGTGTATATAATGTTTTACTTACAGCAAAAACATTAAAATCCTGATGAGTCTACATAACATAATTGAATACTTTCAATATAAATGTCATATCATAAAATTTAGACTTAAATTATAAAACACTTTAACAAGTCTCTCTAATAATAATAATAGTGTCTGTCACAAATTGTTTTAATATGTAAGTTGATCTATCAAATAAACTCAAGAAGAGTTGACTCATTTAAATATATGAAAATAAAATATATTCAGCTAAGGTTAAAATTCATATTTATAAATGGCAGAGCTGAGTATTTGTAGTTGTCCTATGCATTTCAATTGACGCCAATAAAAATGTAATCAATTATATATACTTACTAACCTATTACCAAAATTTGTTTAGTTATTGTATATGGCAACAATTGGCTATTGTAGACTTTTGAACAATAAATTAATCGTAATTGTAATCAGAAACTCATCCAATATTACAGCTCTGAATAAATGACAACAAGAATGGAGACAGAAAAAGGTATTATGAAAACGAAGGAAAGGACAAATAATGTATATATTATTATATGGATCAACTGTAATTACACGGAGACATGCTTATCTGTCTCTTCACAGCCCACCCAACTCTACTTAAAAATAACACCAACTGACTCATAGAGAAGAAGAAGAGTTGACATAGCGTAAATGATGATGACTAATGAGTTGAATTTACTACACCACAGTTTTAGTTTCTGTCTATTATATATTCTTCTATCTTCTAAATACTCTTTCTGGTCTCTCTCTCTTGCACTAAAATTGCATTGCATATTATCTCTCTACAATACATATATTTACAGTTGAAAGATTTGAAATTTGATCCACAATGTCAACATTTAAATTGTCACTGTTTACTCATCTCATCTCTTTATATATATATAGTAGTAGTTCTAACTATAGTCTCTTTGGAATTGTGGGATTGTCATTACAAATAATCCAATATCAAATGTAATGATATAAAGTTAGAGATAGGGAGAGAGAGAAAATGATTTAATTTGCCATTTGGAATTCGTAATGACGTGCTGAGTAAAGAAGACTAAAGTTTAGTAGACACTAATTTAATTATCAAAATTTCATTCACATTATACAACTATACTACATAGTGTCTCCTTTCTTGAGTCTTTACGACTCTTTATTTTTTTATACTAATGGAGTCTATTAAATTTGATACATGCAAATGTTAGCAACAATGTTGTAAAACTAATAAACTCGAATATATTATATTACATTTCGTTAAGTTATGAAGATGTTTTTGCTAATTATTTTGTTCTAGATCATATTAAAATGAAATTTATGCAGACTTTTTATCCTCTAAAATTATGAACAACATTGTTGAGCAATTTACAAATGTTTACCATGGAAGTCAAGTCAGCAAATATTGCGTGTTGAGCTTATGAAGAAACAAAATGCCAAAGTATTTGACTACAACAACTTTAGCACTCAAGTTACTCTCTCATAAAGAAAAATGTCAAGTATTCATTTTCTTTTCTCAACTCGTGCTAGTAAATAAACAATTACTTATATAAACATTTACATTTATATTCACTATATACACTTATAAAATGCTCATATGAAATGCAAATACGTATATTTAGAACTATATTATTATTTCTAAGATTGTATTACTAAAAACATTCTTAAACATTGTACTTAGAACTATTAGTAGAAAGGGTCACTTTATTAGCTTTATTAGTCTGACACCAATTTCAGTTTGAGAACATCAATCACTGTGCAAATACTATTTAAAACATTTTATGATGATGTTGTTTACTTTACAAACATCTCATAAGACGAAATGTGAAACTTAATTGAGACCATTTTAACGTTACAAAATTCATAACTTGTCTTCAAATTAGCATACCTATGTACAAAAGATATTTTTGTAGAATAAATGTGACATTAGCTGATATAGCTCTTCCTATATACATATATTACTAATAAAAGCCAAATAATGACTACTACACATAATGATAGGCGTCTTCCATATGAGACACAATCGGCTGTAGCTCTCCGTTTGCCGTCGCTACATATTTTTGAGAAAAAGTCGAAAACAGCAAAATAAAAACTACGTGGCGTTCAGGCCTGACACTATCCCAGCTTAGAGATAGGACAAAAAGTATTAATTCACATTTTCATTAATATCTCGAGTCCGCAGCCAAACGCCATCGAGATTTTTTGAC
>VCNE01010554.1:0-44997 GCA_009869805.1 Oncopodura yosiiana
CTGTTATGAAAGCTGGATATTTTGCTGTACTGGATCTCAATGGACGTGTTCAAATTTTGTGAATTATTTAATGTATTTTTAATATTGTAACTTGTTTTATATTTTATATTGTCAATTTTATGTATCAAAGAATATTATTTTTATATTATAACTATTGTAAAGATATTTGAATTGTTATGCTGAGATTATTTACTGACTATATTAATAAATAGTTGTAATATTTTATATTTTGACTATAACTAAACATTAGACTACTGAGTTTTGTAATTTATTTCATCTTCATTCATCTCTGCTCATTAATGTGGCATGCATAGCATTAAAAGTCTGGCATATGATTTGTTGTATGCATGAGAATGTCCATGAAATGTAAAATCAATTAGAATCGCATATATTATAATAATAATCATACTGTTGAATACAATATATTTAATTAAGATACTGAGGGATTAGAATAGTTTCAAATATCACACATATATATCATCTCAATACAAATAATTTAATTGTGATTTACATAATACATAACTAAATGTAAAGATATAAGATGTGTACTACAATAACATAAGAATAATTAGCTGTATGTTTCATAACAATATAAAGAATACGTGATTAAGTTTTATATAAAAGTAAATATATAAAGTGACTATTGTATAACTTTTGATGATGATAATACTACAATAAGTTGCAAAATTGAAACTAGAACATGACTACACACACAAATACAAAATTTATAAAGTTATAGTTACTATATACTTATTAATACAAGTCGTGAATGATGATGAAAGCTCAACAAGTGTCTTATTATTACCAAGAGGAGAGTTTGTGTTAAAATTTCCAAAGGCCTTAAAAGATTCGGAAAGTGTTCTTTGCTAATGTTAATGCTGATATTATCGCTTATTAAAAATGCAAATAAATATGCCAACAACTAAAATGAAAATATTTCTGAAATTATGCTTGAATACTATTCTACTTTATTTGTAACTTTTACTAATTGTTTCTAACAATTGCAGTTTGCATAACATCCAATCCCACTTGGGAAGCTACATTTAGTAACAAGGCAAATTGCACACCACAAATCGAATTCTCTAGCTTTCACCATTATTGGTCCTTCTTCAGTTTGAAAAACTTTCATTTCCTTATCTGCAATGAGAATTTTAACATAAATACTGATTTCAGATGATGAATGTAAATTGTTGTTATTTTACCTGATTGTGCAGTAGCCATTGTACAGGCTACAAAAAGCCCAGCAATAAGTGCGAGAAAAAGTAAAGATCTCATAATGATGATGATGATAATTTACGGATGAAATTGGTGTGAATATGTTGCAAATTGTAATGCAAGTTGAACACTGATAATAAATCTTTGTAACTCACTCGAATTTATTTATGAGACGAACTCGTCCACTTGACTTCGCATGACAAATAGTTCAAGTCAAGTGACTCTAGTCTTTATCTTTTTAATTTAAATATCTTGTAATAATTCAATTACGATTGATTTAAACTTTTAAGTAGTGTTTACTATTTTTACCCAATGTTAGCCTACACTCATTATCATCAAGTACTATTTAATAAAAATACATCAATTGAATTATTGTTATCGATTGGAAAAGTCCCAAAGACTAACGATGAAATTAATTAATTTATTTGTTAATTGTATCACTATTATGATAATATCTCATTATATATTAAATAAATAACATAAAACAAATAAATAACTCAAATGATGTAATGAAGCAATGTGACAATGATATAAAGCTACTTGTAATGCAATTTATTAAAACTTTGAATTCCGTCAATGAAATGCAACTTATTTTTTAGTTTTTTTCAAAAATAGAAGAAATTTGAGTGTATGTCTAAGCATCCTTAATTATTTTGAAACCATCAGTTAATTTTGAACAAAATTTGTTATTGACAGTTCATTATTAATAATTTTCATTATTATTTGAGGAAGAACGGTTTTTGCATGAGTGACGCCTCACCACTAACATCTGCATTGTTAGAACGCGCCAATTATGAAACCCGACTTTTTTTGATGATCTTTTCAATTGTCATCAATATTGAAAACTCAAAGTTGGTAGTTTAGTTAACTTGTTAAATTCCACTTTTGCCAGTCATCAACTTTTGATTACTACCAACAAATTATGAGTGGTATAAAGTATGAACTTCAAAAAGACATTTTTGAAGCTTCAAAAGAAAGACTTCATGGAGTTGTCAGTGTTCACAAAACTTCTCGTAAGAAAAAGATTCCAAGTTATTTGTGCATCACAGGAAGTATTGAAAGGCCTATTCGATTCACAATATATTTGGTAAGTTTTTTATACTACAATGATCTATTAAGCAAATTCTAATAGAAAATTGTTTGCTCCAATAATTTCTAGTTGAAAAAGACAGAGAAAGGAATCAAACGAAAACAAGAATGGACATTGTCAACTCTCAAAGAAGCAGATTACAAATCAAAGGTGAGACACACTAATAAAAATATATTTAATGCTCAAATGTTGAAAACACTTTATTTTCTAAATATCATAGGAAACTGTCGAGTTTGATTTACAACTTGAAAAATCATACAGATGGACAGCGTTAACTACAGAAGAGAAAGATGGATTTTTTGCCTTATTACACCAAGTAAAGATTATTAACTGACTAAAATATCTTAAATATGGTGGATAAAGCAATAATTTTTTGGTGTACTTTAGATATGTTCTCGTTTGCATCGTCCACCAAAATTTGTAAATTACCAACCACCAGATGATCAACAAAATGATATGAATAATTCCAGTACAATTACCATCGTTCCTATGCCAAAGGATTGCCAAATAGAAGAGAGCGATGAAGAAGAATTTGGATTGACTGATAGAGAAGAAGTTGATTTAGAAAAAGTATTAGATCGTGCTGAGAATGCTGTAGTTAATGCTGAAGCTTTTATGGAACAACTTGCAAAAGAATTATCTATTTTAGATGGAGAAAATATTCATAGTATTATGGAATCTGAAACACAAGTTAATTCATTGATGGACTCTATAGATAAATCAATTGCAGCATTAGAAGTTATTGAAGGTGAACTAACTGATTATGATGATGCTCTAACACATGTCAAAACAGCTGTACAGAAAATTGAAGAAGAGAGTTCTCAAATGGGAACAGCTGCTAAAAATAATCATCTACTTTTAGCTGAACTAACAAAATTAATTCAATCACTTGATTTTCCAATGGGCTCACAAATTCTTAATGCTGATCTCAGTACACCGGAAGGAATACAAACAGCAACTAAAGCAGCAATGCATCTTAAAAATGCTCTTACCATGGAAGATAATATTCATCCAGCATTATTTAAAATGCAAGCAGTTATAGATCAAAAAAGAAGGCTAGAAAGGCTGAAAACTAAATTTTCTCATAATCTGACTTCACATTTAGCTAAACTTTTCACACATTATGGAAATTATTCTTCAATTGACTCAGCATCTGCTATAACTGGTTTTCGTCTCTCTCAATTAACTCCAATGCATAATGAATTGAATGCATATATTCATTTAACACATTGGTTGAAATTGATGGACTCGGACTCTTTTGGATCACTAGTTAAAACTTATATGGCTTCCATACAAAAAATATATGATAAAAATGTAAGAGCTTTATTTGAAGAAGCGAAAACAAGAATCTCTGGCTCATCATCAGCAGCATCATCTAGACTTTCTACTTCAACCACTGACTTAAGAATAAGAGGAAGATTCTTTGGAAAAACAAGAAGTCTAGCAAATCGTGATGGTGATACAGAAAGTCAAGGATCTGGAGAAGGGTACAGAAACTTTTATATTAATTGTTCATAGCAAATCTAAATAATTTATTTTTGTAATAATTCCAGCTCCGTAGATTCATCTGAACGACAGCACTTTTATGATGTTTTGGAACAATTATTAGAAGGACTGGAGCCGGCTGTCAATTCTGAAGAAAAATTTATAACAAGTTTCTTTCATTTGGATATCAATCAAGCAACAACGTCTACACCAACATCAGCAGGAACTTCTCCATCTAAATCAGCCGCTGGCAGCGAATTACGTCGTCTAATGACATTTCTATTTGGTTCCATTGAGGCAGAACTTAATTCTTTCTTGAGTCAATATGAAAAATTGGAAGCTAGGTATTATAAAATATATATGTATTTCAATTTGATTTTATAATATTGATCTCCACGTTTTTGTTGTTTCCTTATAATTTTTCAGTTTTTGTATGGGTGCTATGGTTCGACTTGGAAGTCATGTTTTAAAAACTGAAAATAGTTCAACATACATTGGAATGATATTTGGCTCTGTCTTGATTCAAGAAAAAAGAAATTTTGATCGACTTATGAATTCATACGTTCAAGCTATTAATGATAGTAGAACATCAAGAAAATCTAAACCTGGAATTCTAGCATTTGTAACAGACTTTGAGGTAACTACTAACTTTTAAATCCTAAGCAAATATTTGGTTATTCATTTCCTCAATTCTTTTTTTAATACTAGGATTTTGCTACTATGGCTGAATCTATTTTTGGAACTTCAAATCGTCGAAGTGATTTAGAAAAATGGTATGCTAGAATGCTTGCCTCAATTTTTGAAGGGATTATTAGATTATCCAGTGATGGTGGCAAAACACCAGGAGAAGTTATTAGAATGGAAAATTTTCATCGTCTTCATGCAATACTATCTAAGCTTAAAGTTTCCGCATTGGATCAACAGAAAAAAGATGCTAAAGGAAAATATAATGAAGCTTTAAACGCATATGTAACAGTAAGTATTAAATACATATGAAAAGTTTATTATTTTGTATAATTTTCTGCACTATTTTCATTATAGAAATACTTTGGACGACCACTTGTTAAACTAAATGTAAGTTTCAAAAAGTTTTCAAAATCTGTGTGAGAATTCAAACATTAATATTTTCTATATATTGACATAGGAATTTTTCGAAGGAGTTCAAACTCGTGTAAGTCAAGGAGTTAAAGATTCCGAAATTGGTTACCAAATGGCTTTTAGTCGAGCTGAATTAAAACGAGTTATCAAAGAATATCCTGCAAAAGAAGTCAAAAAAGGTTTAGAGTCTTTGTACAAAAAAGTTGAAAAACATCTTTCGGATGAAGAAAATCTTTTGCAGGTGACAACAAATTTCTTTCTACATTTTCATTGGCAACAACACAAATAATAAAAATATTGATTTTATATATTAGGTTGTATGGCGTGCGATGCAAGAAGAATTTATAGTTCAGTACAAATCTATTGAAAGCCTTATTCTGAGGTGCTATCCTGGCTCAAAAATAACATTAGATTTTACTATTGATGACATTTTGCTATTTTTCTCTGATATAGCACAACTACATTAAGAATATTTTTTCTTGTTTCTTTAATTATTTATTCTGTATTATTATACAAAGTATCAACAATACCAAAAAATATACATAACTTATTATTATTAATTAACACGTATTTCTCACATTGTGATCTGTAATCGTAGAGACATTGAACCTACACAAAAGTTTAAAATTCTTTAACTTTGGTTTGGCACCTTATTTATTATATTGTCTTTTCTTAATCCTATATAGATCATTTCATACAAAACAATATACAAAAAATACACTTATATAATAGTATAGTCTATAATATATAATATAAAAAGAATCATTAAAAATAATGTACCTATCTTACTTAAGTAGTTATATATAATAGTTTATTAAAATGTCACAATAAAGGACGGACGGAATAATATATAATTGTCATTTTCATTTGTACGTATGTTCATCTGTAAATATTGGAATGTATTTTTTCTGTCACAGTATTGTTACTATTAATTGTCATTATTATCACATTTCAAAACAACCACGTAGCAGCACTAAGAGATTTAAAAATGAAAAGATATTTGTACAAGATATTGTTCATTTTTTGATTATTTATCAGATCCATTAATCATTATACATCAGACCCATTATATGAATATTATTCATTTTTAATTCATCTATTTTGTTACTCAATACAATTTTTACTCAGTTTCAATTTCATTGTGTGTATACATGGCATTTTACATTTCTCAATCAGAATCATGCATGTACAATTATTTGGAAGTATGTATGAAATTCTTATATATATATGAAAATTATTGTTTCTTAGACAATATTATAAAGCTTATTTCTCAGATCTTAAGTATAGTTATCATCAGTATATGTAAATTGAAAGAGTATTTTCAAATACCATGATGAGCCAATTTGAAAGCAGTTTCCAAAATGTTTTGAGCAATAGGTGAATCCTGATAGCATATATAAACTTCTCTCTGATCAGGATAAATACGTCCAACAACCCAATACAATAAGAAACGAGTACGAGGTTTCTTCTTTGGATTGTCACGTTGTTCCAAAATTGGACATTGAAACAATATACCATGTTCACTAATTGGTGCTAAAGTCTTACAAATCCAAGTTTTATCTTCATTTGAATCTCCAAGTTTTTGCTGTTTCAAAATAAAAAAAATTATTATCTGTAGTATCATCACAACCAGAGAAAAGCAAACACAAGTATATATAAATAACTTACTCTAGCATTCAAAGCTTTATGAAGGATATGATGAATCACACTGGCACTTTGCTTAAAATTATGAAAAACGCCACTTTGTGGTAAACTTCCTACATCCATATTTGTACTCAGCATCACTCCTCTTCCATAGTCGACTTGAACAAAATCAAATAGAGTATCTCCCATCGTCACTCTGAAAATAACAAAATTACACATTAATAGTAGTTAAAAAGGAAGCTGTTCTATACATACATATATAACATTCAGTTTTTGTTTGCAATTACGAAGAGAGATAAATACACATACATATCCGGGCACCGACAAATATATTTGTTATATGTATACCATGTAAACACTAAAAGCCTACATATATAAAGTTTTAATCAAAGTCAACAAATACGGATGCGTTTGAAATGCTTGATACACATGTATGTATCATCAAGAGTCTTGTCAATATCCTCAAGCATAAAGAGACATCCATTTCTATTTTCTCAATTTTCCATGTCTAACTCTAAAGTACATATTCCATCTAGG
This sequence comes from Oncopodura yosiiana, assembly GCA_009869805.1. Classification (NCBI taxonomy): domain Eukaryota; kingdom Metazoa; phylum Arthropoda; class Collembola; order Entomobryomorpha; family Oncopoduridae; genus Oncopodura; species Oncopodura yosiiana. The sequence goes on from VCNE01010554.1 coordinate 7,070, forward strand.
TTTTATCTAATAGTTGCCAGTAATGTTATTTCCGTTCTAAAAATCTATAAATGGTATTCACATGTAATACATGACCGGAGAACTGAAAATGGCAACAATATATTATAACTTATTGTTGTTAAATATGAAATATATATATTACAATGAAATCTGTCTATAGCGGTGAAGTTTCAGTCTCTCGGTAAAGCCTATCTAAATACATTAAATCGATTCTCTCTATAACGGTATTTTGTCTACTATGGTAAATTTCCACACAATTTTAGGAATCGTTTTCTCTATAACGGTAATTGGACAAAAAATTTTACTCTTACTGTTTCTTTGGAAAGAATAGTGAAAGTTCTGGAAAATAGTCCAGAAGTTTAAATAAGCAAAAATACTAACTCAGATTTTTGGTAGCTTCCAGCAACTGAGAGTAATAAAAAAATGCAATGAATCTAAATATAGAATTTAACATGCCAATCGAAAAAAGCTCCCTGTCTCTATAACGGTAATGAACTTCTGTAGTTCCTTTTATTAGCACAGACAGATTCCACTGTATTTCGTTATAGAATTATGATAATATTATTCAACTATCAACTTATTCCAAAACTAAAAGAAAATGACTACAAAAGCTAATCAAATAATAAAAGAAAAGATATAAAAACTGTAGTAAGCTCTCTGCTCTTGTCTTCATAATCAGGACTTTGACGCCTGTTACACTGAATAAATTTATTATTTATGCCACACTCAATTTTTTTATGCTTCATGTCATTTGAAATGTTATAGTAGAATACTAATGATGCCGATCCTAGAAATATAAATTAAATTACATTGCCTTGTCACAATCAGTCAATTCCAGCGACGCTATATGAAATGTTAGGTCTCTTTACACATATTTCCTTATCCATGTGGTATGGTGATACTAAACTCAACTGATGAAAACTTAAGGTCAGGTGGTATTCATGTCTAAATTTTTGTAAAAAAAAGTATTCTGAACAAGTAGCTTGAAGCTAATGCAGCAAAGGAATAAATGTGAAGAAAGTAGCAGAGAAAGAGAGAGAGGCTGTCAGGAAGTTGAAAACCATGGCTGACTACTAAGTATGCATTTAGATTCCTTTCCCCTCTAGCTTTTCTCACTGGCCTGGCTCCTCAAAACTCACTTCATTATATTATATATCCATTCAATATATAAAGTACAGAGTGTGCAAAAGGAAAATTTGGCAAAGTATCTCTATATTATTTGAAACTAGTGAAACTTTCACTTTGACTCTAGTCATATGTACTACACTTTCTTGAAGACCTTGCAGGCTAAAGAAGAGCTTTTTCAAGTGTGTGTATGTACCTATTACCTAAAAAGTATTGCTGAGCCGACAATCTTCTAGCCTCAGTCTTTTTTGCTCCTCCTTCACTTTTCACCAACATAAAATAATTGACGGGTATCAAGCGACTTAGTAAGAAGAGGGAGAAAGTAGCAATGAAAATTCTTCTAGCTTTTCTACTACTAATCAAGGATCAAAAGAAGACAAAGTGCATACAAATGAAGTATGTTCAACGTAATGCTACACATACATGAAGAAAAGTTAATGCCTTCAGGTGGTTCAAAAACTACTTAGCCATATATAATAAGAAGAACTAAAAGTGACAGAAGATATGATTTTGGCTCAAGTATTCTGGCCAAGAATAAAAATGGAACAAATTGTACATAACTTATTGGGATTATGGTAGAAAACTATGTGATGTACATACAATAGACAAAATACATTTATACTTGAGGCTAGTCCAAGAGAAAAAAAGTAATAATTGCACTTTTCAATGTTAGTACCTTATAGTTCTTAAATCAGTTTCCAATCCTTCTTGACACAGACTCTCGTACAATTCTTCATTCTAAGTGAAAAAAATAATGCAACAATTAAATCTAGCAACAAACATTCATTTGACGATGGTAATTGTGCAAAAAGTCATGAAGCCATATAAAAAACATACCCATTGAAATGAACTAGCATCACTCCCAGTAGCAGTTCCATCAGTCTCTTCTTCTTCACCAGAATAATCATCATCAATGCCTCCACCAACTTTCTCAACTAAATGACTAGTACCACTAGCAGCTCCAACATCAGCTAAATTACTATCACCAGTAGTCTTAACTCCAGAAATGGTTTCAGTTTTTAGCAACTTTGAAAATAATCCACCACTACTACTTCCACTAACTCCTCCACCACCAGTTGAACTAAGAACCATTGTTGTTACAGGATAAGGTTGTGGATTTTCAGTATGTTTTAAAATTCCAGTATTTGTTGTTGAAGTAGGAGTAGATGATGATGATGGAATTGCTGATTTTTTACCACGAGAAGAACTTGACTCAGCTTTTCCTCCTTTTCCAGCTAAATCTGTTTCAAAGAAAATACAATTTAATCATACATATTGAACAAAAGTAAATTTTAGAAACTTGAACTATACTTGTAGATCCAATATCAACTGAAGATAAAATCGTCTCAATAAATCCATATGGGCATTGAGCTATATGTTCTTCTAAGCTGCTTATGATAGAACTTGTAGTAAGTCTTTTGAGAGCTGACAGTCCTCTTCGAATCCATTTTGCATTAGGTGAAATACGACTGTAAAAATGAGAAATAAAACTTGGGTTAAATAGGTTTCAAAATAGAATACATAATTAAGGAAACTTGATATTGTTCTCTAGTGATTTGATTTGTGGTTAGCTAATCCTCTATAGAAAAGCTTTTCACACATGACAGTATTGTATTGAATAACATCATTAACAGTCAAGAAATCGGATCGCATGTTATTACAATCTTTTTCACATCAACACCAGGGAATTAATTGGAAGAGTACATACCGTAAATCTTCTAACAGTAGCCTGAGTTTCTATTACACTGTGGCTCCTAAAGGCCTAAGTTACTATTAGAAAGGCTGGCTACTATTAGAGGATTTATAGTACACAATTGAAATGTTGTAAACTATTATTCACTAGTCTTATAGTTTTTCAAAACATCCTAAAAATATAACTCCCGATACAATTTTCAAAAAATTCATTTTGACACAGAGTAAAGAAATTGTATCATCACTATCAAAAGCAGTGGAAGTAAGTAGGATGAAAAGAAAAGTTTGAAAGCTGAAGAAAACATGCATGGAAGATCATATATATAGAGAAAAAAATACAATACAATTTCACCTTTGTGACTGTAGAACCGGCTCCAAAACGAATCCAAGTAGAAAAGAGTCCTACAATGCAAACAATAAATTGAAGTTGAAAATGTGTTGTATCTGGAATTGAATTCCATATATTTTCTACACTCTCTTTCTCTCTAACATGTAATCTTCTCAGCTGAACCAAATCCACCACTATTTGTTCGTCTATATTGTGGCAACTTTTACTTTACTTTCTCTACACCTGTCCTGTGCAAAAAAATATATATAAGCTTGAAAAAAAAACTCAGTTGTAGGGACTCACTGAGAAAAGAAAAAAAACTCTTTACACTAAAAATTTACCCACTCTACAACAGAGAGACTACACTAATAGTATAAAGGACAACAGACATTTAGGACACTTTTTTTAGGAAATTGTTATAGCACTGCTACGACGAGATAAAAGATATATAGTTTCAAAGTTGTAGAGGCACAACCAAATATAAATATTGGCTAGAGTTGTGATAGCCTTCAGAATAGCAAAATGCAGCAACAACAAGGACACAATAAATGTGTAAGAGAAAATTGACAAAAGAAAATCGTGTGAAAATCAACGGGCTCAATTATGGTAAGTGAAGAATACTATATAAGCCTGACGATATTTACTCTAGTAAGACTTCTCTTTCAACTCACTCACTCTCTTTCTATATGTATTTCTCTTTTATACACAACTATTCACTTGGGACTTGAAAAAAAACTCGTACACAAAAAAATGTTACACTTCTTCTTTTTTGCTTCTGGATTGAAATCAAAGTCCTTTTTTACCACTTTACACAAAAAGCTTCCGCTCATGACACTTCAACTTTAACCATGTCATCCTCTTGACATTTTTCTTTCACAATAACAGCAGGGACACAGCATCCTACTACTCCACTTTAGTTTAGTCCAAAATATTGTAAAGATGTATATTTTAAAAGGAACAAGAATTTTACTAAAATTTGCCCTTATTCCGTAAGAGTTGTATTTGCGTGAACAATTTACAAACTGGATTTTCCTTGGAACTGTGATAGAAATATTTAATACATGATCCTAAATTGTGCCTGCTTATAATTGAATTACAGTAGAATCTGTCTATACCACTAATAGAACATGAAGCTCATAACCGTTATATACAAAACTTCTTTTCGATTGGAATACTGAATTTTATATCAGATTCACTCGCATTCATTCCTACTCTCAGTTGCTGGGATGTACTTAAAATCTGAATTATGCTTAGTTCGACATTTGCTACTACAACGCAGTGCTATTCATAAAGATCAATACTATATCCATAAAGTGTCAATAAGATCTATCTTTATATTTCTTCATTGTATAACTAGCAGATGAGGACTATCAAAGGATTAGAGTTAAGACAATATAATTCTTTTTTTATATATTACTGTCGTTTGCACTCTAAGCTTCTGCTTTGTATCTTATGTCTACAACTTGAGAGAAAACATGAGTACACATGGAAGCGCAAACAAATCCATATTACCAATAATGCTTACACATAAAATCAAAGACCTATGGTAAACACAGATTAAAAATATCTATTAACTACTCCTAATAGAAAAAACAGCAAGAAAAATCAATGATAGTCATACGAAAATCTCAAAATAAATTCATTCATTATTCTATCCTAACTCAATAATCACTACGCCACAATGCAATCTACTTTTAATTACATGAAAATCTATTTTCTCCTTTGAACTTGATATCACTAATGTAAGTTTGTCATTAAATTATGTATTCCTGTTTCATCACAAACAAAATCAACCCCACGGTGCATCTGAAAAACTTTTCGTTGTGGGAACAGAAGTCAGGTCTCAGCATGAAATTTGATGATATCATAGTCGCCACCAACAACTTTAGTTGTACAGCTATGATTAGTTTATTCTGGAATTAGTTCAGCTGAGAGTTCAGTTCTTCTATTTGTCTGATGTAAGTAAAGTAATAATTTAAATTTATACATTCACATATTAATAATTAGTTGACATACAAGAGAGAAAGAGAGAGTTAGTTAAGTAAATCATAAGAAAAACATATACGAGAGAGAGAGATAGACTTACAATTCCTAGTAGAACAGAGTAACACCACTTAGCTTTTCCACCAGTATTCCAAGAGGCTGGAAGCCAAGTCTTTTGCCATAGAATCAGTTTCTTGACAGGATTCCACGAAGTGGACATGTTGTAACGACTCTTTTCCCATAAGCCCAAATGACTTTTCCACCAGCCATGAAATTGGGACAGTAGGTCGCCATCAAGGTGAGATGACATCAGTAAACCCTAAGATTAAAATGTCACATAACCCATCACAGTGTGAATGCAACACACATACATACTAGTAGGTATATATAACATTTACTTTAATGTAGTTACTTCTTTTAAACTATACATAAGAACTTGCATATTGTATTCAGAGAAAAGAGATGTGTCAACAAAACACAACAAAATATTCTAAGAAAAAGAAACCCAACTGTGTAAATATAGACATGCCAACATTTAATGAAAGGACAACCATAACTAATAAATATTAAGACAGAATTAAACGTTTATATAAAGTTTCTTCTCTGATATTATTATTATTATTAGGTATTAACATTTTATAGAATAATATATACCGTAAATCTTCTAATCAAAGTCTCAAAAGCCCAAAAGTGCTAATATAGTAGAGACTCCTGTGTTTTAGTTAGAGACAGGAAATGGCAACTTATAGAATTTTAAATGGACAGCTAAATATTTTGACTCAGCATTTATAAGAAAAATTACGGTATATGAATCTACTAAAAAGATATATTTATACTGCTGACATCACAAGATACTTGAATATTTTCAATTCAACTGCTCAGTATCAAAGTTTTTACAGTCTATGTATATAATAGCAAAAGTCAATATTTTCTATCCTGTCGCCAGTTTTAAGGTCTCTATAAATTGTGGACAACAAAACAAAGTGTCCTTTGCCAATAAATTATTAGCAGCACATAAAAGTGACAATGAAAAAGTAGCAAAAAAATTAATGGAAATTCTACCAAGTTAGAAATATAACACTTATAGTGTTGTACATGAAACAATGTCTAGATTCTCATTTCCAAAACAAGTGAATAAATCGAAATAATTCAATATTTCTATTTCTGTCTCATGCTAACTAACCCTGCCTTCTCAAATAAAACCATAGGTAGCAAAAGCTTTCTTGCACAACATGATGGTGCTACAGAATTTTAATCATACTCTCTAGCGCTCTATGCTCTAGCTACCTTATATATGTAAGTATACCATACCATAATCCTTTTGTGAATCATAAATATTTAGAACTTTACCAGAGAATAACTATAATAATTGCAATGCTTCCCTACTTGTGTTTTGTAGCAACACTCCTTCTTTTCTCTGAAACAAAGCTCAAGCTCACTCTCATTGACCAAGAACAACACACAGAGAAAGTCTTGATTTTACATAAACACAGTTTGTGCTAAGAGAAACAAAACCAAAGGTATTTACATATTTATCATTAAGACAATCTAGTTGCTGAGAGCTCAGATTCAAGTAGATAAGCCTTTTTCATACTATTTATACTATCATCTTACAAAGCCCAACAAGTATACAAGCTCAATTCTAATTGAGGTTGAGAAAAACTAACTAGGACTAGAGAATGTATATACATATATGACTGTAATGTGCTAACTTTCAGCGTGAATAATATATATGTTATATATAATCCCAAGAAACAGTGCAGCGTTGGCTTCATCATTTTTTACACAATATACCAGCGTAAGCCTGACACCTGTTAAATCACTAAGTAAGTCACCGAAACTCCACTGGCAAAAGTGCTCTCTCTCCAACAATTCATACAATTCCACCAAAATGTTCAAGACATTTGACTATTGGCTCACTTCTGGGCTATTACTGTTTTTTCTCTAATGTTTTGCCAGTGTCGTTTGGGTGAGAGCCCAATGACTCAGTTAAAGAGCATCAGGTGAATGGTGGTAAACTCGGCAAAAAGTCATCAAGCCTTTTGACCAGCTATTCACTGTTTGTTGGGGCACTACTTTTCTAGAGCTTGGTGAAAGCTACTGCTAAAAGTCTTAAGCAATAAGAAGTACATAGAGAAACTCAACCAAAAAAGGTATTGAGTAGGACCAAAAACATAAATGTAGGACCATATATATGTAGCCAACCTTGTAGAGAAGACAGGAACCAAGGCAGTGTAGATGAGGCTCTTCCGCTTTGAAATGACGCCGAGTTTCCTGCAATTCACATAAAAGACATTATTATATACTGTAGAATAGGATATAAAAAGAGTGAGAGAAAGAAGAGAGAGCGAGAGAGAAAAAAGAAATCAGCAAGGCGATTCAACTTTGTAATATTGGTGCTTATAGAAAAGGAAAAGAGTTCTTTCTCCAGCTACTATTACTACAATGGAACAACTTGAGTGTTAAATGAATGGTTTATTACGGTCTACAAAATGCAACTCAGTCTACCATGTAAATTATAGATCCTACAAGATTAAGGTGGACACTGGCCTACTACTTGATCCAGTACATTTGGAACTAAATGAAAAAAGACTAACAAATTCTACCTCTCCTTATATATAGACTAATGTAGAAAAAATATCACGTATGCATTTTTAAAGTGATATTATTTATTTATTGTACTTACTCTTGGAACATAAAAATCTGAAGCTTCAAAGGAGTACATGAAGTCATCAAGATAACACTGTAGTACAAAATAATAAAGCAATATTATAAAATTGTTTATATAATAATAATATGTAATCATCAAAATTATATACTACAAATCTATACTTACCTCAAGATGATATGGAGTATCATAAAGAACCGTTGGTACTTGATCAAATAAAAAATCTTCATTCAAGTCAGTAATGCCAGCAAGAGTATTGCATAAGATTCGTGCAACTTCAAATTCGTCATGATTCTCACCAAGAAAAGCTCTGCACAACAAAACAAAAAATCAATTATCCATCATCTTTTACAATGTTGACAAAGTTGACGTATTTCAGTATAGAATAAAATCATTGCAAAGCAAATCTGACTAATGTTGACACTCTTATTTTACTTCTTCTTTAACTAATATTATATCATAATATCATGTTCACCCATCAGTTTTTCAAGACATAAATCTATCAGTCTAAGATACGTAGTTCAGAGAGAGAGAGAGTCTCAAAGTGCTTCACAACAATGACATTAGCTAAAATATATCTATATTGATAACTCTATTTTATTATTATCATTTCCAACAAATCTTAGAGCAAGTTACTAGCCATTCATCACTGTCCTTACATTTCTTGTAGCCAATCCATCATTAGTAAGCATAAACAATTCAAATCATAACATCTTCACTTTTTGTTATCTTTCTTATTTCATCCTTCCCTACTTTCTCTTTACTATATACAAAAGTCTTATTGTGTAGCCATGTGTATCATTATGATTTTCTGTTCTGATGAATCTCTCTCTCTTTCTCCTCCTACTCAATGCCACCTGCATCTGCATCATCAACATTAGACACAAAAGCTAGAGAGAATCTAATACAAAATATTTTTTGATGGATAGTCTTCCTTCCGGCTATGAGTCGTGACTAAAATGAAATATTAGATAATATATATTACTAAGTAAGTCTTCCACGTTTTCTATTGTTGTTGAAACCAGTTATGGATTCAAGAACTACTTATATATATAGTAATTATAATTTTTCTAGAAAATGATTATAATTCAATTTGCTGACATCCTACATTAAATTGATGACAACCAGCAACACAAAAATCACGAGTGTGCTACCTTTTAAGTGCAAAAAGGTATACCAAAAAAAAGCTTTCAAACTACTTGTTAGTTGTATATATATAACCGACTTGATGTGGTTTATTGCTAAACGTATCTACAATCTATGTATATATCACCAACCTGAACCTATTACCTTTTTTTGTAAATAGCCTTTTATGAAAGGAAATAAATGTATATAATGAATGTAATGAAAGCAGGAGCTCTCTATTCTATACAGATAGATAGCTCTAAAAGTTAGAAAGTGTATAGAAAACTTTCTGACATGTAAGGTGCTCCTGTGACTTATACAAAATCGGTGATTTTACACCAACTTTGGTAATAAAATTACTCCACAGAGAGCCTTTCTCAGCATAACTACTTCAATCTATCTCTATACAATGTACTATATATACCTATATCTATAGAGAGAGAGAACTATTATACAAGTGTAGTTATACAGCCTACCGTAACTCTTCCAAAAAGCCTCGCTCTTATTAATCTTTAGTATCTAATAAACGCTGGGTCAAAATATTTAGCTATTTTGAATTCTAAGATGTAAATTCCTATCTCTAATAAAAACGCCAGAGTCTCTATTAGATTAACACAGAATCTAAAGACGAATCATCGATTGAAATAATTATTAGAAGATTTGCGGTATATATATATGTGTGACTCTTGAATTCGAATGAATTGGTGAAATCACGTAGCTCTTTCTTCTTTTTGTATAAAATCCATGGATAAGCAGGAGAGAGTTCTTTCTCTCTCTCTCTCTTTTGCCGTCATACACATACTCCCAGTCGTTCATAACCTCGTAGTTTCATTTAATTAAGCTAGCACTAGGGAGGAATAAAAAGACTCAGCGGTACTATGCTTTACCAATTTACCATATCATTATATCTAATGTCGACATTCATGGGAAAAGTACAAGACATATCATATGAATGGAAGTATCTTTTGAAATTACATTGAGTGAGTGAACCAACTGTCACACCACATACAGAGAGGCATTTAGAACAAGTTTCAATATAATCTTCTCAATCATATTATTATTGTTTCACTATCTATAGTCAAGATGAGAGAGAGAAGAGAGTCAATTATTTTCAGATTTTATGCAAGGTAGAGAAAAAAATATGAATTAGGATTAAGCCTAGTATAAAAAATCTTTACCTTTTTAATGTACCCCAACGGTATAGTAAAGTAGATTTGATACGATTCATAATTCGTTGAGAAAGGATAGGACCTCCATCAAAGTACTGTGGTCTATATTTTTTTTTGATAAAAAAATAAACTCATTTTATATTACAGGCCAAAAAAATTCCAATATAAAAAAATATGGAAAAGAAAATTCTGTAGTCACATATATTTCATAGATAACTTACCTATGTAACGACTTTTTCTTTTTTTTCTTTTTACCACGTTCCATGCTACTACTTCCTTCTCCATTAAAATCTCCATTGGAAAAGTTGGCTAAGGATCCAGAGATGGCTAGAAGGAGCAGACTTTTACCACCGTTATCACTCCAGTATGTTACATACATGATTTCACCATCGATCATTACTTTAGATCTGTAGACCATAATAAATAGAAGAAAAAAAAGAGATAGAGAGTAGTAGAACATCAAAAACCAACGAAAAAACATTTACGAGTGTATGCTCATAAACTGTCGGTTGTTAGGCCCTTGGGTTATCATGATATACATATAAATATATAGATATATATATCCATCCGTTTTAGCTACATGAATATATATATATACTACTTGTATGCTTTTCTAAGATCAGATCGAAACTACAAAAAAAGTCTCATTTAGTTTCAAGTGGAAAATAGTTTCTCCTTCCATAAACCTTTCTAAATACATTCATCGCAGCTACTCAATTTCTCAATATACCGTAAATATTTTAATAAACTCTGAGGCATTTATTTAAATCCGTTGTCTCAAATGTCCTTACTTATCTAATGAAGACTCTGGTGTTTTAATTAGAAATAGGATTTTGCATCTTAGAATTCAAAATGGAGAGTTAAATTTTAACCCTGGTATTTAATAGAGACCGATGACAAAATTGAGCCAGACATTTATTACAAGATTTACGGTAGGTACATCTCTGACTTTCACTTTCACATTAGCTGCATTTACCAATTCATAGACCACTGAAATAGCGCTAGCATATCAATCATCCCAAAAACCATCTGCAAAACTCACTCTCTCGCTCTCTCCATGTGTTTTTTTATCAATAAATTGCAGATCTAAAGTTGAATTCAGACATATCAAGTTTTAATATACTTTTTACCTTATATACATATATATTATATATCGCATGTATATAACTCGTATCATAACAACTATCTATAGAGTGGTGAAGAAACTGTCAAATCAGAAATCACTAACATTATTCATTCATTCCCATAACTTGGAACTTTCTCCTATATATCTAACGAGAGTAGTTTGTATAGTTCGTACTAAACACTAAGATTTATCTGAAGAATTAGTCAGTGGTGCGCACCAAGACTTCTCCAACATTTTAGGCATTCAATTTTGGGCAATCACTAACAATAATATGAACACAACACAAAATAATAATTCAACTCTGTTTCACATCTTACTCCTCTATCATATAATTAGAAGACTTAGGTAAAAGCATCTATAGTTTATAGAATTAGTTCTAAAACTAACAATAAACACGTAATAGTACACTCTCTATAATATAGTTATCATCTTTGGCTAATAAATCATACATTTCTGTTAGCTTTTGGTTTGAAATTTTTTTTAAAAAACATTTTTCATTTCGTAGTCGGAAACTTTGTCTCTTTTTACATATCTAGAAAAATTTCAATTCAAACTCTTGGAATATTGCTTTTCCTTTTATCCCCTATGTTCTTGTCAAGAGAAGCAGAAAAATAGTGCAAGGAACATTGAATTCAGTTTTTTTTTCTGGCAGAAGAAGAAGAAGAAGAAAAACCAATATCAAAATGAATATGAAACGTGTAGAGATCTAATACTTTATGCACACAGTACCAAAATGCATTACATATGGTGTGGAAAAGAAAAAAAGACGAGCGGGTAGCAAAGAACAGAAAAGACTAACTATACTCAATTTTTTTCTGATGGTTAGGTACGCATACTATATACTTATACTTTACTGTGATAGATAAATACAACACTCTCACTATTTCAAACTTTGAGTATACCTTTCCAATAGTAATCTCATGTTTCTTGCATCAAATGTAAAGAGTACTATATATATAGAAAAAAGTAGAGAAAAGGAAATAAAATCCTTAGAAGAAAATATGAGACTCAACTTTTATACAAGGCAAAGAAAAACTAGACGAGAATACTATGATATGAATTACAAAAAAATTTCTCTTATTAGACTAAAATGACAGTTTTCAAACTACCGTACATCTATAATAAACGCCAAGAGGTATGGTTGATTTAATGGAGATTCTGTTTTTTTTATTAGATATAGGAAGCCGGAGTTTATTAGAAGATTTACAGTATACGACTCTTAGGCTTTTGCTCACTTTCCGATGAAATGATTAGAAATATTCCAACACCTAATGAACACAGTAAAAGTATTGCATAGTAAAAATTGAGTCTTGCTATAGCTAAAATTCTTCTACTCTATGTGTTGTATTCAATACTAATCCACATTCCTAAACACACTTTCTCTTCAAGTAAGTTATGTACTTGAAATATAATGGTATTATTACAGCTACGACGAGTACACATAGTACATAGTAGAGATGTACCGAATCCACGATAGACCGAACCAAACTAAAACTGTTTGCTTTAAAAATGGAACACTTGGTTTATTAAAATAAGTATGAATTTCAGAGTCTACATACAATTTCACGAGCTGATAATTTCGATGAATTAACACATTAATGCTTTCAATATGAGTTATTTAAAGAGTATTTTAAAAAACTTAAAAAGTCATCTTTCAGATTACGTTTTTTTCAAAATGGTCATAAATTCTTCACTAATTCTTTCAAATTCCCAAGTATTTTTCAAGTTTGACCTAGCAGAACGTTCGGTACATCTCTAGTACATAGAACTCGATACACAGTAGATTGGATATGTACTCTATACAAAATAGAATAGTAGTTCAAGAGAGAGTAGATGCTTTTAGTAGAGGTTGGCTGGCTGGTAACGACAGTCAACTCTCAACTTTTCTCATCAAATGCATTTTCTTGAGCTCATAAAAACAACTTTGTCACAGGAGAAAAATAAATGTTCACAGAGCCATTGCCTCTCCTACCAATCGGATCGGAGGGTGGTGTGCTCAACTGAATCATTCGAGCATACAACATTGAAAATTGCTGCACTTTAACCTTTCTTTACTTCTTCCTTCTCTTACAGGCACTACAACATCTATACTACTCTTTACATAGCACATTAGAACTAGCATGAATAGACGACAGACAAAATATATTTCAATCGAGATTTTCCAACTGTATCAAAGAAAACGAGTCAAGGGACTAGTTGTACAATAAAAAAGATGAAGGGAAGAAACTAAAAGAAAACTCTTACTGCCTAAGATCCATGCAGCCACTATGAGAGAGAGAAAAAGACTCTATTACTCTACTGCCAATAAAATGCAAACAAACATCGACTAAAGATATAGCAACAATTTCATTGCATTATTGAGGTACTGAGTCTCTAACCACACATGTAACTCTCTAGAAAATACATAGAGTAAAACACAGAGATAGAAAGACTATACAAATGTACAAAATAAGAAATGACAAAAGGAAACATTTTAGTAACAGAAGAGAAAGAAAAAAATGTATGAAAAAACCTATATATATATATATATGATACGTCTTAAAAAGTAAAAATACAAGCCAAAAAAACTATCGGACAAAAAGAAAAGTTTCTTACACAATATAAATACATTGTACTATATAGGCTACTAGTAAATGTGTAGTTTGATGCAAGAAAGAAACAAGATTAGGGAAAGTGAAGTTGTGTCCTACAATATTAATATTATGTACAAGATTAAGTAAGATGTTGTAAGGAGTCCAAGTGTACAATGTAAAACAAGATATGGAGTTGGAGTATAAAAATAGAGAAGAAAAAAAATTCTACTGGTAGACAACTGCCTACTTTCTCTTGCTCCGTCTTCCTGTATGTCCACTATTCCTGTTCACATCAATTCAATCCGACATTACAATATACACATGTACTGTACATATAATACTACTACCTACATATAATGTAGAAGAGAGTTTTATAGAAGTAAAGACTCGACACTCTTAAAAAATCCTCTGTGCTACTATATAACTAAGCTGCTGGGCATCTCTCTCTCTCTTATGTACAAGTTTAGACATTCACGTCTGTGAGAAGGAAAACAAAAAAGAAAGTACAAGAGAGAGAGAAAGACAGGAAGCAGCTATTTTTCACTCAGACCTATCCAATCCACCATTACCAAATTAAACTTTGAAAGAGAAAATTGCACACAACTTTGGTCATCTTTCTAAGGATGGCTTCTGTGTATGTTGATAGTTGTCTAGGCGCTTCACTATTAACTGCTAGAGCTTACTTGTACTTAGGAGGAGAGGTTCAGGTTTTAGAACTCGAGAATTCAATAATAACTATAAAACACAGATTCAGACTACACAATTAGTTAATTCTCAACGCAAAATCTCACTTTTCACTATCGAAATTATGGAGTTAGGTAGAGACGTGTGCTGGAAGTAATTCTAGCATCAGAATCTATACTTTCTTATGAATCTTTTGAGTATAGTCACTATTGAAATCCGGAGTGACAAAACATGAGCTTCTTCTCCTAAGTATTCTACTGTGCTACAGCTACAAGTGATTTTATTAAATATAACTCAGACTTTCCTTCATACATCATAATCACTTTTCTTGTACATTTTTCCTCTAAAAACATGATTACATAGTTGAACAATAAATACAACAATTTATGTCATTGCAAATTGTCCAGCTATATATATGAACCGAACATGTATTTCATATAATATATATACATACACTTGTTGTTTATTTGACACAATTAAATCAACTAAGCTAAAGCTCACATCTTATAAAGTATCTCTCTATATATATATACTACTTTCAGAAAAAATCGTACAAACAATATCTCCAAGTCGTATAATACCAAGTTTCAAGTTCTGTTCCCGCATTAACTCACTACTAGTACTACAAAACGTAAATAAAGTACTACAAGTTCCGCAGAGAGAAAGAAAAAAAAAGTTTTTACTTACATAATAGGATGGGATCCAGTCACGTCGCGACCAAGTTTGTACATTGTAGAAAAAGTTCCTTGAGATGCTACTAGCGTATCTACTAGTCTTGAACCCCTGGTTCTTGGCCAAGAGAAAGCAACATCTTTGCTTCTTTCCTAAAATAAATAGCAAAAAATATATATACAAATAAGACATATTTACATTCACAAAATGCTTAAAATGTTGTATACATTTACAAGAAACACGTTTCTTTTCATGCTACTTAAATTAATTAAGTATATAGACTCTATACAGACAACATAAATCATCATGAGACAACAAGTTAGATATTAGTTGAAACTTAAAATATAGTAGTAAAATAAGAGACTAAGGTTGAAAGAAAATCTACTATATAATGCTGTAATAATGCAGAAATAACAGTGGAATTTGTCTGTACTGGTGAAGTTTCAGTCTTAAGACTTTTTAAGCCTATCCATATGAAACCTCGCTTTCTCTCTCTATAACGATAATGATTTTCAGTTATCTCTATTAGCGGTATAAACAGAGTCCACTGTCTAACACGTGTGCCATGTCAACATGCTACTCTTTTCTCTCTCTCCATAGTTTTGAGTTGACAACAATTTAAGACAGTGATTTTGTACTATACAAGAACATCATCATCATGATGACACGCGAACATATGGCATGAGTACATTTTGTATAGTATCAACTCACTAACTCACTATGATATATAATATGCAGTTGAGTTGAAGTCTCTCATACACAAACAATATGAGACGAAAACATATGAGATCATAGTATCAGTGAACACAAAAAAGTAGTAGGAACAAGAAGAAGATCTGCAATAAAGAAACGAAAAGGAGGAGGAAGTTAAAAAAGCGACGACGGAGACAAATGTGATTTTATGGGATATACAGTAAGATCTAGGAATACGATAAGACTCGATCTCTCTGTCTGTCTCTCTTTTCCAAATCAATGGATCAATTTGTCAAGTCCCGTGTGGACCGGGATGAGTCTCAAATCTAGATGAGCAACTACATTTACTCTCTCAGTCACTCAACTTACTGAGATGGTCACCACAAAAAGAAAAAGTCTAACTGTATAACTGACAGGAAAAAGTTTCCAGAAAATAAGATTCCACAAAGATGTCATGGGACATAAGACGAAACTACAATCGTACTTTTTTGAAATACAGAACTCTCTCTCTTCTCTCTTCTCTCTCTAGCTCATTACAAAATATATTCTTGAGGTCAGGTGTGAGTTGAATTGGAAATCAAATCTCTTTATAGAAATCCTAAATCCCAACTTTTTCTATTGCCACTTAGACTCTTTATGGATCTCTCTCTTAATTCACCCAGTTCAAAGTGACGTGAGAGAGAAATCAATAAAATTCTAGTTTTGTGCACAATTAATAGCATTGAATATGACTTGTGTTACAGAAGAAATAAAAGTGGTCAATGGATAGTATCCATTGGACTTGGACATAGATCTCTCTCTCTGTCTCTTTAACTCAAGAACAAAATCTCTCAGGAAGCCCTTTGGGAAATGCATGTGAAAATTGGCTGAGGCTGATGATGCTATTACTTATACTTCTCTCTTAAGTATATATATACTATGATCATATATGACTTTGTAAACCATATCCCTCAATTTCCAACTAAGCACTAACTTTTAGGAAATATCTTCTACTTCATATAGACGTACACTATACCACAAAAACTCTTTTTGGGCTAGAAAAAAAGACAAAAAAGTAGTCGAGTGGAGTTTTCGTTATCTTCGTTACCGTCTCTCTCAGTCCTCAAAATCATTCCAACAGAGGCGCACGTAAAGAGAATTTTCTTTGACCAACACTTCCACTTGATTTGTTCTTCAACATCACATTAACTATGTCTTCCACTATTTGGTCAAAATGTGTATAGTAGTACGACTCTTTCAATTCTCAATATATATATATATATATATTATATAATATAGCCAACGGGGCTACAAGTATCAAAGGACTCGATATACACAAAAGTGATTCTCGTTGATTGGCTTAGTTAAAAACATAGCTCCCATGAAGATATATACTACTATACTTTCTACATCCTCCTCTAATGATTCTACAATTATTGTAACCAAATGCTAAAAACAGAAGATAGAGCAAGTGAAATATTTTACACTTACTTCATTAGCTACAGCTCTACTAGACTCTCCTGACACAGTTGAAATAAATACAACAGCCACATTTGTAAGGACATGTCTAGGAAGAGCAGATGTAGCCAAGAGCTTTTCTCCCATTTCTGTTTGAGTCGATGGTGAAGCTTCTTCTTTTGGTGGTGGTGGTGGAGTTGGTTCAGGTTTTAAATTCTCTTTTGATGGAACCTGAAATAAGTAATGTTATCTATAGTAATCATAACAATAAATTACATCAACACTGAAAATACCTTTAGCCATGAGATTGGTTTCTCTTCATTCACAGCAGCACCAGCAACACGTTTAAGTGTTAGTTGAATCTATTAAAAAATATGATTATAAAGATTAGTATTTATAAACTTCGTTCTACATTATATTAGATGCATATCATAGTACAAGGCATAGGCAACACAAGACATCTTCTTCTATTATACCAAATGGCCAATTTAAACTAAGGTTTATGACAATGAGTCTTGTGCTCAGTTCATGAAACTCAGGATTTGTCTTAACGCTAATATCATGCTGCACAGCATGTATTTTCACATAAAATTAAATCCACACATAAATTCTTTAGTAGTTCCTTCTTTCTGCCTTAACATTTGATAGGAACCATCGGTCAAAGACTCTTAAAAGTACACACTGACAATATTTTTTCTACTTGATACATTTCAATTGAACTGGACTGGTGAGTCTCAATCATTTCAGCAAAAATAAAACGCAGTGCTGTTACATTAATAATGTCAAGGAGAAGAAATATGCACATTTATCTGTGACATTATGCATTATGCAAGAGCCAACTCTATCTTCTCTCTCTCAAGTCTTAAGAGAGAAGAGAAAGACAAAGAAATGGATCAATAACTAAGAGACTAACGAGAACAGTTAAGGCGTGAAGTAAAGCCAAAGTCAGTCAGCCAACCAACCAACCACTAATATTAACTTCTTCACTGGCTCCAGCTGCTATTCTTTATAATTCACTATAGCACTACAACTAACATACAGAGTAGACGAACAGATGAAACTACTTTCACCAAAGTTCAAAGATGTAAAAGGATACAAGAGAGGCGACTAAAATGGTGAATATAAATTAGAATAACGAGTGGAAGAATAGAAGGCAACAAACAACTTTTTCTTTATATAAAAGTGGTTTTAAAAACCTGTCATGTCATTTGAGACACATACCTAACTTTTAGATGATCTAAAACTCTAATGCAACTCTCAAGTAAAAACTAGAATGCCAATGAAGTACTCAAGTAGCAATAAGTGCTTTCGAGCCGGTGCTGGCGTCATGACTTTTTGCCCAATGTACCATCATGAGCCTGACACTTCTTAAGTGAGCCATTGGGCTCTCACCGAAACGCCACTGGCAAAGCATCAGTTGGCAAAAATGTTCTTCCTCACCACTCCAACAATCCACTCAATTCCTCCAAAGAAAGGCATTTGTCTATTGGCTCACTTCTGGGCCAACTCTTGTTTTTTCTCTAGTGTTTTGACAGTTTTGAAAGCTGAATATTCATATAAAAGAATTTTCCATTTCTTTGCAGATGTGTTTTGTGTTAATACAATCATAATAAATGTTCAGTAGGAGATTGTAAATTAAATTAAGTGAAAGTAATTTAGAAATCTCTACATATACACAATTTTGTATTTATTATCCACATAATCCCTCTTCATTCTTTAAAGAACATCTAACTACTAGCAACCAGCAGAAATTGTGAGATACACAGTTATATAATATATACAAGCTTAACATCTCTTTTCCTAGAAGATCAAGTATAAAGAAAAGTTTTTACCAGCTTTGTTGAAAAGACACTATATATTATAATAACATATATACTCTAACCAAACCATTCGAAAAATCAGTTCAAGAATTGTTACAAACGGACATTGATTCGGAACGCAAACAATTCTTTGATTAGTTTGCTCTCAACTTTTCTTACTACTACTATCTACACAAATATAATATATAACAAAAACTTGAAAGAAGAAGACTAGCTCTGTGTAAACTCGTGGCTCTTTTTAGTTTATAAAGTTGAAGAAGATAACTCTTCTTCTCATTGAATCCCTGAACTCTTGAAAGAAGAAATAGTTAAGATTTACTACTCTCATTTCACTCTCTCTCTCTAACCCTATCAAATAAATTGCCAAATTCTACCATGCCATATAAACTTACTCTACCACCAATCAATGTAATATATATAACATACTTCTGACTCCGTTACCATATGCTTTTTTGCTCTTACAGAGAGCGAGTTAAATAATCAGATTTATAATTAAATGTCAAGGTGAAAAAGTTAAATGTAGCGTGAAGAACTAAGTATGTGATACTATGATTTTATCATAAATTTCATAAAAGTGTATATGATGCTTCAAAATTAACGAGAAGATTGTCAGACATATTTTGAACCGAGAATTTTTTACTGACTATACTCAAAAGATACGGAGAGATTTCACGCTGAAATCTCTCTCTAACTCTAGAAATCTGAACCTAAATTTTTGCCTGATTTTTGGAAGCCTAAAAACTTGGGTTAAAAAATCTGACACTCACCTTATAAGCCATTAAAATAGTAATAGTAAAAAAAGTTCATAGTTCATACCTTTAGTTTGTCTCCAGCTTTGCCTTGCTGTTCTTCTTGTAAAATAGCATCAACATTGCTAAAATTAACCTGGTGACCATCAATGCTTTGAAGCCAGTCACCTGAAAATAAAGAAAAGAAAGTCTATATATAAATTGCATAGGAAGAATACATCACATTAATATCTTCATTTCCTAGATATGTGAAGCCAGAGAGATGTATGATAATTGGAGAAATTGAACTATCGAGCAGAAAGCACTTTTCAATGACTCACACTCTTAATTGGATTGTAAAAAGAATAGAAGAAAAAGACATATATAGCAATATATGTAGTGCCAGCATATAAGTATATAGCATAGAGAAAAAAATATAAAGTACCTAAAAATGTGACTAGCTCTCAAGAACCTGTCTAAATTATGTTTCGACTCTAGCTAATCCCTCAGAAATACTGATACAACTGAACAAGTCCAATCAATGAAAGGAAAGGAAAGAAGGACATAAGAAGAAGAGGAGAAGAAAAGTCTGATCGGAATCAAGTTGCTGCTCTCTTTTAATGAACTCGTATATATAGTCGAAAAGAAAACCAATCAATATAAAACGCCATAAAACTTACTGTTGTTCTACCAAGATAAAAATTAATGGAGACATTAAGGATTTACTACGACTCAAATAAAAATCTCTATAAAACTGCCTAATAACTTTGGCGCATTTGGTGTTTACTACACTGCTTAAATTTCATCTACAGAACATAGTGAAAGAGAGAGAGAGAGAGAACGTTAATATGTCAACTCATACATCACACACACCTTTTTTCGTCTCTATAAAAAATATCAACATCTTATATACTACAAATATAAAAGAATATACATCATACACAGTAGTTTGAATAGCCCTATATAATCTTTTGATTTAGCCCTTGTAGAGCTATTATTACAACTCGTCCTTGTTTCTTTTTTTAGGAAGAAGCAATTCTTCTATGATGAACAGAAGAAACGACAAAATAAAACTATATAGATCAGTTCAGTGGTTGCTTTTGCTAGTAATATATATATATATATATATATAACAAGAGTGAAAATAAAACTTTTAACTTGAAGTAAAAACATATAGCTTTTCCCATGAGCAAATTAAGAGCAAAGAAACTAACTTTGTTCCTTTTCTTTCAGATACTAGTTGTCTTCTTGTTTCTTCTACGTTTCTTCTACCGTGAAATCAGCTTTTCTCCTCCATGTGTTGAAGAATATATATAAATTGTACTATTACACTACATATATATACTACTTACTACAATTTTCGTGGTTTTCTCTCTCTTTCTCTCACCCAATACCACTACAAGCAATTCCATTTCCACTTTTTATATATAGAATTTGAAGAAAACCAACACAACAGCCAAGTAGTAACATAATCAAGGTCGAGGAACTAAAAGCACGTAGCAAAAAATCAAACTGAGTTCATACTTAGAGATGTACCGAACGCTCTGCTAAGCCAAACACATTTTTAAGAATTGACAGATTTGTTTAAAAATTCTTGACCATATTTAAAAATATCTTAATCTTAAAAATGTCTGTCTAACTTTGCTTTTAAATAGAAATTTTAATGTCTTAATTCAGTGTTAATTTATCTCGATTATCAGCTAGTGAAACTAAACCGAATGCTCTGATTTTAAGCCGAACAGTTTGAGTTCAGTACATCTCTAGTTCTTACAGCAACAAAATCCAAGAATTTTCTCTCATCTCATTTCTGATCATCTACTTTGTATACATATTTTGTTGTTGTTGTTGTTATTGAAGTGAGAGTGAGATATAATAAAAAAAACTGTGAAAAAAAGTTTTTGGTCAGCAGTTTCTCTGTATTCTAGTGTTTCCGATTTAAAGAAATATAAGAGCTCACCACTACGTGTTCAGAATTCACTTTTTTATATATTTTTTTTCTTCTTTTCACTTTTTTTTATTTAGTATGTGCCAGAATAGGGCAGTCAATGATGAAATAGGCTCATTACTAAGAATAAGAAAAATTCATGTCATGTCGCGTGTGAAGCCGCAATAAGAGAAGCCGAAGAGAAAAGAAAATGCTAGACAGTTGGGAAATGTATGTTACCCTCCTTAATACACACGTAACATTCACACCGTAAACAGCTTAAACTGCACTGTCATCTCAAAAGAAAACTTGTGAAATGGCTTTTACTTTTGTTGAAAGAGAGAAAATCAGATATATCCAACTAAGGAAAAGTTGTATTATACAATCACTAGTATGTGTGTGTATGTTGTATATACGAAAGATATTTTAGGGGAACAACAGGTGAGCCTAAAGAGACAGATATATATATAGTCCTCTGACATATACATTTATATAAAACTAACGAATTGAAAAGTGGTGTATCCAGCATGACAATGACAACTGACTCTCTTATTCTGTTAGAGTAGAGCACACAAGAAAAAACACTTTTTTCACTACATCCATACTATTACGTGAATAACTAACTTTCATTACAGTAAAACTTCTAATAGATGCCGAGGCTTTTATTTATATAATCTAATGAAGACTTTTACAAATTACTCCTTAGATCTCAAAAGCTTTTAGAGTTTGACTCAGCATTTACTAAAAGATTTACGGCATATTTATCTAAACTACTATACTAACATCAAATGCAACAGAATTTTTCAACACATGTCTTAATCAGTTTACATACACATACAAAAGTGTGAGTACATAAAATTATCACATTACACATACAAATGTCCTAATGAAAAAGCTTTTTGGCTAGCAATTCAAAAAGTGAAAGCTACTAAGTGTTGCACAAGCTACATCAAACAAGTCTTCAATTTACATTGTATGAGAGAGAGAGACAACAAAATAGAAAAGCAGAAAAAAGAACAGTGTTGAAATGTTATATATGTACACTATCGTCTGTAGTACTCGAATTCTGCCAAGTATTCACCTCTCCTCTTAAACCTCTTCACATATCTACATCTACGTCACTCGGAGAAAAGGATGAAAACAGACAGCTTTTCACTCTTTCTATCTCTCTCTCTCTACATGCTATAGTCATCACAATTGATTCTTTTCTCCTATTCTCCCGACTTTTTTCTATTCTAGTCTACTATCTCACATACAACGATGTATTGATTTCGTATGCCTTATGCTGTACTGAAATATTTTCTTTCTTTTTTCACACCGCTCTATATATATATACGTATATCTTATAGTCTATGATTAAAAGGTGGGCTTGTAGTTCTCTCTCTCTAGTTTTTATTTGCACTCCTACTTAGTACAAAAAAGTCTTATATGCTCATTATAACTGACTCTCTCCCCTTGTCTAACGGAACAAAAGAGCATTTAGAACTAATTGATTGATCAATCAATCCTTCTGCTCTTTGACTTATTTCAAGCTTTACTATATAGTAAGTATATATATATACTAATGTGTCTGTGCTATCTCTTCACTGAAGTTCTTTTATTTCTCTCTCTCTCTCTCTTATTATCTCAAGAATATCTACAGGTGCATATCTAAAAAAACTACTAGTAAACTAACAAGAATGAAAATATCTCATGACATCATTAAAAACATATCCTACTTTTCACAGTTTCTATAGAATGACTGAAAACTATATTTAGAGAGAACTGATTACACTATATAGGCTACTTTATTAAAATGCTCCAGTGCGTATTTTATGATTGTGAAAAGAGAAAAGTTGAACATCATCATACCGATTTTAATATGCTTATTCTTCACAGCAGGACCATCAGGTATAAAACCCGCAACCATAATCCGATCATCATTTTCTGCGTCCCATACTCTGGGGCTATTTTCTGTCGTTCCAACTCGATGTTGTCTAGGTGTCTGTTATAATCATAATAAAAAGGTTCATCATTTGTACATCAACTAATGAAACATGACAAGTATAATATTGAGCTAGTGGCAAAATAATTATAAATGAAAGCTTACCGTTGAAACAGGATGAATTCGATTAGTACTTGCAACGGGCATAGCAGTACTAGTTGATGGAACATTATGTGAGCTATTGGGTGGAAGTGAGAATCTACCAGGTATAATTCCTAATACAGACTCACATAAAGTAGCTCTACGACCCAAATTGCATTGCTTCCATGTTGTATCTGTTTTATGGCAAATATATATATAAAAGTCATTATTATTATTATTATTATAGAATGTTATATAAATTATATTCCTATTAAATAATAACATTAAAAAAATAAAAAAAATAGTTCTATGAGCAATAAATTCATACCAATAACAATCTCCACAACTCGTAATTCTCCTTCGTGCTCATCCTTGAAACGAAGAATTTTTTCAGGGCCACCAGAAAATGTTGCTCCTTTATGTTGCTTCCCTTTCGATTTTTTCTTGTTAGATGATGACTTGTGTTTCCCTCCTGACTCCTTATCAACACCGCTTGTCTTTTTCGATTTCCGTTTTAGAAATCGTGAGATCCTCCCTATAAATATTATCAAGTTGTTTTGTTATACATATCAAGTTCAAATCATATCATACATATATATGCAACAAATAATACAAAATTTAATTAAATATATATGTTTATCATCACATATTATTATTACCTTTTGGTTTCTTTGCATTTATATTCTCCTCATTATTATCTTCATTTTGTGGTGACTCAACAACTTTAGTTTCTCTTTGCTCTTCTATAATGGCAGCTGGTGGTGTTAATGTGTTTGACTCTGAGACATGAGTTTCAATCAGCAATAAATTGCCGTCTTCAGTCGTTGAATGTAGAATTTCTTGTTCAGATCTGAAAATTTAATATATACCGTGCCACCACATATGGAATTAATTAGAGTACGAATAGAAAGTTGGTTCTCCATTTCATACATACAATCTATCATCATCGTTTATAACAAGATATCTAAAGTTTCATTTTTCGCATACAGAGAAATACAATATATTTTAAAATTAAAGCTTGAAAAAAGTCCTCATATTTCTATTCTTGCATATACACATACGTCTTGTTCATATCATCATATATACTACGAAAGAAGGCACAACTGAACTGAAAACTCTGAACACTGAACTGCTTTTTGGTGAAAGCTCAACACACTTTCACTTGGTCTGGAAATATCATCCTATATACATAGCATCTAATATTGAAATCTTCTTCTTTCTTTCTCTACTAAAAACTAGGGTGCAGTCTGATTCAGCAGATGCTATGGTTCATGTAGAATTTTTTTCTCAATTTCACGGTTGGATTCCCTGCCTCACTTTCCTCCTGTCCTCACATCCAACCTATACTTTTCCGCGCAATACCACTCTCTCTTTCTTTTTATAAGCTTTTACACAAAATGCTATTATAAAATAAAAATGATCCCTTAGCAGATTTTTCTAAAACAAATTACTTTAATCTCCAAAAATAAAAGGAAATAAAAAATCTCTGTATGACATAAATTAAATGTGTACTAATTGTGTAATATATTGATTTATATAAGCCAAAAAATATAATATTAATATTATTATTATAAATATTTAAAATACTTACATTAGCGATGCACCATCATCATCTTCAAATGCATATTCATCAGCAAGATAATTCTCAAGTGAACTCTGAGAGTCTTGTGAACAATTACTTGAAGCACTACTATGATCATCATCATGCTGTTGCTCATTTCCTTGTTGTTGTTGATCTTCTGAAATCAATCGACGATTCTGTTTTTTAGGAGTAGGAACAGGAGGAGCATGAACAACATCTTCTTCTGAACATGATGAACAAGATTCTTCAGAGTCTGATGGTGTTGGTGTATTATTATCTTCAGCTTCACCATCAGCATCACCACCATCATCTCTAAATGTATTATTTTTATTATTATTATTACCAGGAGGAGGAAGCGGAGGATGACGAACTGGTGGTGTAACAATATTAAAATTTCTAGCTTTAGCTGCTACTACTGCTGCTGATTTTGGTGGCAACTCTGGTTTATTATTTTGCATAAGTCTTGGTCTCTCAGATTTCATATCATCATCAGTTCTTCTCATATTTCCTCTAGGAACAGTAGCTGTTTGAAAATTTGCAATAGATGATGATGTTGCTCCTTGAAAAATATAACCTGCTGGTGGTGGTCGTAGAGCTCCTCCATAATTTCGAGCACCTCTCATTGCAGCTACTGCTCTCATTTGTTTCATTGCAGCTGCATGACGTTGTTGACGAATTTCTTCAGGTTCTGGAGCATCTTCTTCTGAACTATCAGGCCATTCTATACCATCAAGTGTAGCTTGTGAAAGAGTATTTTCAACATATTGAATTGGTTTTTTATTAGTATTTGAAGGATTTGATGGTTTATTTTTTGAATCATCAACTTTTTGTTGAGGTTGAACTGTGATAGCAATAGCACTTGGTGAACTTGTTAATGAAGCATAAGTAGTTAATGAAGAAGTTGATGATGGCAATGTTGAATCAATTGGTTTTCTTACATATAATTCAGTAAGTAAATCATCAGATGGTGATGATATTGGAAAAATTTTAGCACTAGTACCAGGACGGTTTGATGATGAGGATGATCTCATTGATGGTGGTACATTTTTTTGTTGTTGATATTTCCCTTCTTTTCCACTACTACTTTTCTCACCCAATTGAAGGGTAGAGAATTTTTGCAAACTTGATAATACTTCTTCATCTTGTGAATCTTCTTCAGAAATTTTATACATATCAGGATCTAATAAAGATCTTCTTTCACTCATTTTGAAATAAGAAACTGAAGATAAAGTAGATCATATCAAAATTTGTTGTTGACTCAACAAAAATGATTTTTTTGCACTTGAAATTATTGGAAAATAACAAACAATAACAAAGCTTTTTCTCACTGTTATGGCACACAACAACGCTCACGAATAAACTTTTTCTTGTGCAAAAAATTAAAGTTTGTAACGTATTGTGTAATAATTACTTGTAAATACTGATTAGTTGTTGGTGAATACTGGAATGTGATGATTTTTGAGCAAATGAAAAGTACTAAAAAATGTTGGCAATAAAATGTCTTACCAACAACAACACTGAAATTATACACACCTGTGTGAGCTTGAAAAGTAAATTTGAATTAGATCGCGGGGATGTCACTCACAATTATGAAATCAACGAGCATTACCTGAAAATAGCAAAACTGATGCGAATTCTTTGCCTTTGTTGCTATTTTGGCTTTTCTTAGAAAGTTTTATTAAAAGTAGAGAATAATGATATTAAATGACTAATTTTGTATAATATAGTATAATTAATAATAGTATAAACAGTATTCCTACAAATATTTCAATTCCTCATGCAAAAAGAACGATGCTTTTCTTTGCATAAGCGCTATGGAAGAAATGATGAAGTTTCATATTCATTGAATAAAATTAATCCCAAAATGGAAGTTTGTAATCAACTTGAGAATCGTTCATATACTATAAAGCATAAAGTCGTAAAAAGAAAAGTCGTTGAATAATAAATCAATCTACCATAAATGCCCACAATTGATAATAGGATCTACTGTTTATGTTGCTTTACTGTAATATGCTAATACTAGTAGACATCTTTTAGTTGTTAAGCTTGGCAACGGTATACTTAATTAATACTTTTGTAAGAGCAACTCAATAAAGATAGAATCAGAATTACAACTAAACATATTCTGAACATTGACTTGCAAACGCTGAAAAAGTGCTGAAGAACTACCTCCTAATTGGATTTGAACTCGCGACCATTGAGCATCAAGAAGAGTCCAACGCTCTAGCCAACCCAGCTACGCTACACTCACAACATTTATATCAATTGTCTAATATTATATATGTAGAAAGTTGTAGGCAATACTTGAGGATAAAAAATTGTATAAAGTAATTGCGGTGCACCACACTGACTCATTAGTAAACAATTAGAAATTGCTTGATCTGCTATACTTATATATTTCTCATCTAGTCAAGTATGTACGACCATGAAGTAGACATATAATACATTCAACCTTTCTATTATATATACATATATAACAATACCACAAAACTCTTTAAATAATTTCACAACTCAACAACTCCGTCCATCATTAGTATCTTCTTCCTTGATCATTATATATCTTTCTCTCTTAGCTTTTAAGAGGCACAAAGCGAAAATTATATTTACAATGCGTACTATTACCAAAGAACTCTATAGTCTTTCTTTTACTTACAAGTGTACCATATACATATACATACCTACACTAGTAAGTCTTATATAGCAATTTTCACTAAAATACTTTCAAACCCTTAAAACAGACTCATCCTACTCATAGTGTGAGATATACATTTACATATTTGGAAGTAAGTAAGTACATAGAGGAAAAGTAGAGTAAGTAGAAATGTACGCACAGCCAGAGAGAGCAAGGAAAGTATTATAAAGAAAAAAAGAATGTACAGCATCCCAAAAACGAGAGCTTCATTCTCTCTTCTCTCTCTTTTCTCCTCTCCAGATCGATAGCTCAAAACATTGCTTGCCTCACTTTTGCTTGGGTTTTCAAAAGAAGCATCACTAAACTACAACGGGCACTGTACTCCTGCCTAACTCTATATGTACCCACCACTATGGTATATAAAAGAGTAGTAGTTTGACAACCAGTTGTGACTCTGGCTTGCTTTCTACTTACACACACACAAGAGCTTCTCTTTCTCTCCATAGTCTATCTATAGTCAACTTGAGCTTCAGGGCTGACGAAGAGAAGAATAGTAGTAGTAAAGAGAGAGAGAGAGAAAGGAGAAAACACTCGGGTTATCTGCGAATTCTCCCACTCCTTTCGAGAACCCGTTGTCGACAACATCGACGCAAGAATATTGTCGGTTTTTTTTCCTCTTCTTCTTCTTCTCTCTTCCACACTTCTCTTCTCTCAGTCTTCAACTACACTTTTTTCAAACAACGTGCTACTCGTCGTCCTTCTCACTCTCCAACAACTTGTAGTATTAAAACCTTACAATTTTGAACTATAACACTTATATAGTGTGAGTGTAGAGTATGTAACAGTGTGGTGTTATTGTTGAAGAAAATTTTTTCGAAAAATAATTACTGACACTTTTATCATTACATACAGTGTGAATTATTTTGAATTCATAAGAGATAAGAAGAAGAGTACAAAATCTATATGACAAGTTGATCGGTAAAAGAAGAATTTTGAGTACGTATGTATAAAGGAGAGAAAGAGAGAGACGATGTCAACATCATCAAATTGAGAATCGAGCACGTGTGTGATCAATTTGCTACACAGTCAAGCATGTGAAAGTTTCTAACAGACAATTTCTCATATCGTACTCACTACTCGAGACGACGAGACGACACACTAAGCAAGAAGAGAGAGAAAGAAGAAGCTCATCATCTTACAAGAGAGAAGATTTCGTGACACTTGAGACTTTTACTTTTCTCAAGAAATAAACTTTGGTGAGCATTAGAGTAGTAGAGAGATAGATATATAATAAGTGAGAAAAAAAGGAGAGACACAACAATTTCTATATATGTATTTAACAATAAGGTATATATCAAATCCATTATATAATTTGCACACTCACACGTCGTCTCTTAAGGTATGGATATATATAGATTGTCTATGTTAAGATGGTAAAGGATTCCGTCAGTTTCTTGTCAAATTACTACTAGATCCCAACTTTCTTTTTTCCACTAAGAAAAAAGAAGAGTATATGAGAGGAGAGAACAGAGTTGTATTGTATTTGAACTTTTCGTTTTTTCCCTATAGTTCAAATCAATCAATTGCCTGGCATATACTCTGCATACTAGAAACTTTGCTGACGTGAAGGCTCATCATTTGACACTATATACTTTCTACTTTCTAACTTTGAACTATATAGTAGAAACTTGCTTTTTTCTTCGAGCAAATCACTTAATAAAGAGGTTTACAGTGGAATCTGTATATAATGGTGTACCATAGGCAAATAATTTCATGAGAATTAAAGAGACAATTTTTTTCTATTGGCATACTGAATTCTATACTGAGATTCACTCGCATTCATTACTCTCAGTTGCTGGAAAGTACTAAAAATCTGCATTATGCTTTAGTTAGACATTTGATACTATTTTCTTAGAACTTTCACTACTCTTTCCAAGGAAAACGGTACAAATGCTAAAAATGACATTCTTGTCCAATTACCGTTATAGAGAGAATTGATATAATGCATTTAGATTTTTTTAAGCCAGGAGGCTGATACTTCGCCAATATAGATAGATTCCACTGTATATATATGAAAGTGATAGTTGAAAAGCACAACTCATCAAAAATCATCAATTTGAATAAAACTCAACTAGCATTTTCAGTAAACTTTTTTTCTCTCTCTATTAAATAGTGTGTATGTTGTAATTCATTCAGTACTATTTAGAACTACAAGAGTTTTTTTGTAAGTAAAGAAATGTGGAGAAGAAGAAAGAGAGAACTGTTTGTTTATAGCAAAGTTTCACTTTGGTCAACTTGAAAGAAACAGAGCGAAAGAGAGAGAACATCAGAGTGGTTGTAGTCTAAGATATAGGAGCAAAGAGAGAGTTCTTTTCAAAGACGATGTTGAATTGTGAAAAGAGAAAGTTTTGGGACATATATAGTATATATGTAGTATAGTATACAAGACACATAACATACAAGTGGAAAACGAAGAAGCAAAGTCAACTTTGAGAGTGAGAGTATATTTAAAGTATCTCATGAAACAAGTACACTATATAACTTGAGCCAATGAGACTATTATATATAAAACTATATATATATATATATATATATCCTTCTACTATATGGAATTGTACACTAGACCTTTGCAGAGAGAAAAAAGTACATCGTAAAATTTCTTATGTGTGTTTCAGTCCTTTTGGATCAGTTGGTAAAAAAAAACTTGACTCCTTCATTTAAGAGAAGAGAGAGAGCATCATCAGCAATATCCTTGCTATACAAAAAAGTGTTATATAAAACATAGTGTCTTATATATACATAGATATATACATATAGTCAGGACTCTTTTGAAAAACTTTAAGCGTCAGCTTTATTATATGTAGATAAACTCTTATTATAAAGTGTCTGAAAACTTTTGTAATTTTAAGAGTCACTGCCCACTTCTTATTTTAACTGTGTATACACACACATATATATATATAGTAGATGACATGGCACACAACTTAAAACAGTAGCCAGCAGGTAGTAATAATGATGCGAAGATTAAACATCTGCCAAAACGCCTAGAGAGAGAAAGCACTTTTATGTATACATAAAGTACAACAAAGTGTTGTTAGAGATAGACTTTTAAAACTTTAGTACAAGTCCTAGTCTATTATTATTGACGCAAGTTTTTTAATTCTATCTTTGGAGAAAATTGCAGTAAAGACTGTATAGTGGAATATGTCTATATAGGTTTTTAGATAAGCTTTAAACTTGGAGACTGAAAGCACACCTAAATAGACAAATTCGATTGAAGATCTTAATTTTATATTCTTTAGATTCGTACACAAAATAAAACTTGACAGAAATGTTATAATAGTAATAATAAAGTACTTATATATATATATAGCTTTCAGTTGACAATTCTTTTAAATGCTATATACTCCTTTCTATTTAATACCTTCCTCATAAAAGCTATATGATATTAATGATTACTTCCTTTTAACAAAAATCCATCTGTACAATAATACATCTTTCAATCTCTATTCTACTTGTTCAAGTGAAAGAGGAAAAGAAAAAGGCGTTTTATATAGCTTTCACTTAGTTTTGAAGTAACATACTACTCAAATAAATAACTCTTCGTCACTTCTCTCTATCTATAGAGTCTCAAAAATCTTTCCATCTGTCAACTTGTTTCCGTTTGCCTTCAAGTGACAATTTATGAATTATTATTATATATCTGAAAACACGGCTTAGATATATCTATATAGCTACAGTCGTCGTTGACAAAGTATCCTTCTCACAATCCTTCTTTCTCTCTCTCTCTCAAACTATAATACTCCTGTACTCATGAAGTATAAACTCAACAGGAGAACTTTTTGTAGTGCATTCAACAACATATAATTCTACCTTACACGTAGTACATGATATATATATATATAGAGTGCTGTATATCACGAACAAAATTGATGTCGATTCCAAATTCCTTTGCTTGCTGTCTATATCACAATTCTATATATATATATATCTAAGGTAAAGATGTAAAGACGGATTTAGGAAAACTATTGTGACAGATCTATGAGCTTCTCTATAATCAATATTATTTTCTTTCCTCCATAATAATATAGTACGAATACTCCCTGTTGCTGACAAATATGTAATTATTAGTGACCAAATCTACCAACAGATTATTAAAACTGTTGACTATACTTCTCTATGATAAGATTCAGGATGCTAACGCTTAAAGGTACAACAAGTCTGTTCAAAAAATGTAATTTAGCTTAGAAAATGAACTTGATCCAACTTTTCACACTGATGTACTTGATATACAGTAGTTGAGATCTAGTCTACACAATGGAGAAAGGCCGTCACTAAATAAATAAATCTACGTTAAATTTGGCATCTTGTGAGAGAATCAAGTCTACAAGGATATATATTATATAATATGTTACTTTCTGTTTGTTTACGACGTAGCAGATAGTAAGAGAGAGAATGAGAGAGAGAAGCACACAGAGTAACAACTTTAAACCTGATGTTCCTCTTGCCTTCAAGTTTTTTAGAACTTTACCAGAATGTTTCATCAACAACACAAGGAGAAGCAGCAGACTCACCTAAGAGTAAAAACTACGTGCCATATCTTGTATCTCTGTAGAGTTTCTTAGTAAAGAAACTGAGCTAGAGATATTTCTTCTTATAGTATACTATATAGATATAAGCAGAGACGTTAACTCTATTTTCTCAGACGTGTCTTAGCTGAGTATATATATATAGGCAACATTGTCTATGACATCATCATGAATTTCAGAAAGAAAATATATATGGCATTTACAATGTAGATTGACAATGAACTTTTTTTTTCTCTCTTTATCGATAGCAGCTTCACATAAACTATTATGTTGCGTGAACATATAAGTAATAATTATTATAGTGTGAGTCATATAGAATAAAGTGCATTCACTCCATTGAACTTACGACGTCATGAATCACAATTAACCTTTGGGGACACTCACGTCACATTCACATCTTGTATGCTACTGCATCAGAGAACTTAGCATTATCCATGTCAGCAACATGCTCTACTAAAGTTGATTAATAGAGGTAAAATAATCAATATTATAGATGAGGTTACATACATATATATATATATATCTATCCCTTGTAGATTTTACACTTTGGTGTTTTACGACTAAAAGAGTGTTTGATCTCTTCTATACATCTAACAAAGTAGACCATTAAAAATTCATTTATTTAGCTTGTTGCCAATGACAGGAGCAGACTTCTCTAGCCATTTTCTACAAATGGCAGTTCAGATAGAAAAATTACATTTGCAGTTGTCTTGAAACTTTTTTTTGGGGGGAAATGTAAGTAGCTGTAGAGAGTTTCATATGTTGCTTTTTTTTGAATTCTGTTTAAAGACTCTGTGAACCTTGCTCTTTTTTTCTGTAAAGGGACAAGTGAAGCGTAAAAGTGACTCTAAGATTCACTTGAGTCAAATCCAGTTATGATGGCACCCAGAGCCTTTTTTTACCTTTACATCATGAAGGCAATTGACTAAAAGCTTAGTAGAGACCAGAAAGGTACAGTTAGGACACACATAGCAAAAGTCAAGTCACCAAATTGTATCCACATATATATATATATACTCTATAATAGCCTATAGTCTATAGGCTAACTATAGGCTTTATCTATATATTAGTCTTGACTTCAATCTATATAAAAAGAGATGAGAGAGTGAGCAGAATCGTCTTACACACTTGTATCTATCTCTTTACATTCTATGTACATTAAATATTACATATCGTATTCGTTTGAAATAGTAACAGAGTATCTAGTATCACATAGAAGATAGTGATAGGGAACCCATTATAGAAAAGGTCGCGGGTTCGATACCCACCAAAGTTTTTAAATAGAGAGTATTCAAAAAAATACGGTAGCTTAAAAAAGAGCGAGAGAGATGTAGTTATAGTAGAGAGAAGGAATGACGTGTGAAACTAGTAGCTCTTTTAAAAGATACTATATAGTAAAAGAAGAAAGATATTATAGAAGACTATAGTACTATTACACTAGTACTTATTTTGTTCTCTTGATGCTGTGTAGTAATCCTGCTCAACAACTTGAAGGTATAAAAAAAAGGAAACTAAATAACAATTTGAAAAGATCGATTTTCCATCAACAGCCAAATTTTATCGATTGGAAATTGGATGTGACTCGTGAAAATTGAATCTTTTTTTTTACTCTATACTTCTTACATACATACTCACCGCACACATGAAAAATCTCTCTAATGTCGTATATTGAATCACTGCATGGTCTTCTTCTTTTCTCTTGTACTACACAATGTCACCCACACCCTCATTTATTTTACCAAAGTGTGAAGTGAGAGAGTCAGTCTACTGTAGAATCTCTAGTGAAAATACATTTTTTGAGAGTATATAAGATCTATACGTAATTCATCTATAGTGATGGTAATAGTATCATCGAAAGCACATCTTTCAGCAAAAAAAAAAGAAACTTATAGAAACTTACGTATATAAGAGCTATAACTATACACATAGTAAAAGAGCATGGGAAACTGGACGGCTGGCTTGAGTTCCTGTAGTAAGTGTAGTACATATGCAATGTATGTCATTCTCAATGTGTTAAAGACTACACATTTTTAGAGAGAGAGCATATAGAGAGAGAATATACTTGATCTTTACACTAATGCAACTCTACTAACGAGAGAAAGAGCTAGCAGCATTCACATGCCGGATTAATTAGTAAGCTACCTTTTACAGCCATGAATTCCATGTTTGACGCAGCGGTGTGCTATATATATATATATCTATGTTGTATATATATGTATATATATATATATAAAGTGGTCCATTTGGACGACAAGGATTCTGAAGAAAGTACTAAGTTCACAAGTCAAAGCATCTGAAACTCTTCCCATATCTATAATGTAGTACTCTAACTCAAGAGAGTGTAGTAATATATGTTGACTATAAAGCAAGTGAACCTTACATAGTTTTTCTCAGAGAGACTCTAACTACTTTTACAAGAAAAGTACACTTGTACACATTACAGAATATACTATATATATATATATTACGTAAAGTATTTATATAGTAACACATGTTACTATTTGGCACAATGTCAAAAAGTTTTGGATTTTTTCTTTTCTAAATGCACATGCGCAGCCAAAGTAATTATATTATATTAGTATTATATTGTTATGAATAGATTATGATAAAAATTGTGCGCGGGTTCGATTCTAAAGACTGGCAAACTTTTTATGTTTTTTTGGCCTTGCCAAGATTTAGCAAGACTTTTACTTAAGCCTTACTAGTGTTGTACTAAGAAGCTATAGTAATGCTCTGACACTAACTATAGACAACATAGCTTATAAAATTCCATGTCTGAATTGAAGTGACTATAAGTGAGAGAAAATAGGGAGTGAAACATGGTGAAAATGAAAGGCAAAGTCTTCGTCGCAATTTCTCTTTCCACGGAAAGACAATACACTTCTATAGTCTCTCCATTTATATGAAATTTCTTTTTGAGAGAATAATACTGTAATAAACTTTAGTAGAAGAGTCATACGAAAAAAAATATATTCAACGAGTTTTTTTTTTATTTGTTCCATATTACAGAATTGCTCGTGTCTCTCTAGCCTCTACTATCGCCATCAGTATATTGTCAAGTAAAGTATTTCGTTGGGCCACAACCATCATCTTCAACTTACAACTTGTTGTTGTTGTTGTTGTGTTCTGCAAGGGAGAGTACTGTCAGAAATATCATAAGAAAAGGAAGAACTAGAAGGAAAAAACTAGACAGCAACTCTGACTTATTTTGAAGAAAACAATTTATATTGGAGTTCAAAGTCTCATATACGATCCAGCAAAATGGAGAACGACCCTGTACTTGAGTTTAATGTTGGAGGAGTCTTTTATACAACAACATTGAGTACAGTCAAACGTGAGCCAGGAAAACTTGCTGAAATGTTTGCACATGGTAAGATAAATTATGTTTATAAAATCGTTTTAGAAATAACAAACTCCTTCTTCCTTCATTTCTACATTAAATTGATGCTAAAGAATACTTTAAACGTTATACATTTTACGAGAGGGGCTATTTGTGTTGCGTTTAAAAATGTCTTAGCTCAAAAACGCTATTAAAATACAGATTCAGATTATAAAATTACTTATAGCCTACATCTCTACCTAACTCTACAATTTTAATGGAAAGTGAAATTTTGAGTTGAGAAACTGTGATATGTGAGTATTTACATGGATTTTAATTTATAAAATGATTTTGCTGGTTATTTCATGCTTAAGTTTATTGATTACTTTAAATCCAGGCTACAAGTTTTTTATACCATATGAAAGTTCCATTTGCACGGTAAAAAATGTATGCTTTAATATAAATAGACGAAGTAAGAGAAACAGAATTTTTATG
This sequence comes from Oncopodura yosiiana, assembly GCA_009869805.1. Lineage (NCBI taxonomy): Eukaryota > Metazoa > Arthropoda > Collembola > Entomobryomorpha > Oncopoduridae > Oncopodura > Oncopodura yosiiana. The sequence continues at coordinate 43,499 of VCNE01010554.1, forward strand.
TTAAAAAAACTTTCACTTGAGTAAATATAGTCAATGAAGAAGCGAGCGTAAAAAAGCGCAAAGTACTATAATTCATTAAGTTGAAAGTAGTGCAAGGAAGAGAGTAAAAGTAAAATGAGTAAGATATTCTTTTTAGCTCTATATTGTAAATTACAATTTGTAATCAGAGTGAGTAGTTCTTAAGTACTCAAATATATATACAGTACGCACTGGACTTTTTTATATTTAAATAGATGGACATGTAACAGAAGATGTAAAACTTGTTAGTATTAAATTTGTCAGTACTAATATATGTAAAGTATATACATATATATGCATGAGGAATGGTTCAAGAATCACTTGTGAAGAATTGTATTTTATTACTGATAAATAGTCTTGATAAAATACATGACTCAAGCAATTTTGGTTTTGTATAATAGTTGTTCATATATGTAGAAAACTTTTGAGACTACTTATACATATATATAAAGTTTGTGATTGTTGGAACACGAAATTCTTTCGACTTTCATTCCATTACATTCTACTACAATCTGAGCAAAAAGTTTTCAAGGTGATTTTAATGGAAGAAAACTTTTGGTGAACTGAACAGACTTTGATAGGATCAGTGAAGCATCAAAGACTTGTGAATACTATATATATATGCACACATTTTCTCAATACATATAACATGTCAAGATAACCAAAAAGAATCAATTTTCTTCCTATTACAACTTTCACTATATAACATTTATACTTGTAGCTCAATATAATATACAACTAGTTAAATTGATAAAATAGTATTTCTACAAGTTATCCGAGTATTTATAGTACAAGAAAATGTGCTATGACAAGAATGAGTTCAATTTAAAAAAAATGAATAAAAGAGAAGGAAGGATTTTTTATGATGTAGAGACAAGCAACAGAGATTTCCTTTTTTAACGTGGTGGTTTTTGCAACAACGTAGCATAGTTCGAAAAAAGCGACTTGTAGAGCTATTTTAGAGGTGAAGTAAAAAGGCAAGGAAACACAAGGGAAAATAAAAAACGTATAATAAGGAAATGGATAAGGGAATAAACGATAGGTTAGAGACCACCCTTGGCCAATTTCATTTAGCAGTGTGTAATAAAAATAAAGCAAAATGTTTAGAGTTGATAAGAGCAGGTGTATCTAGAAACCTGATATTACATTACATTCTAAGTGTGTACTTTCCTTTGCACTACATTACATTATGCAACCTAGTTCTCTCTCTCTCTCTCTCTGACTCCAACAGTTTCACCTGCAAAAACTCATTTCAAATGAGGAGAGGCTCAAGTTTTATGACTCGAGATTTCAATAGTGACTATAGTCCAAAAGATTCAGAATTAAATATAGATTCAGATTCCAGAATTACTTCCAGCACACATCTCTACCTAACTCTGGAATTTTTAAAGTGGGATTTTGAGTTGAGAAACCGTGAGGAAGGCCTCAGTGCATTGGCTCTATGCAAGAGGCGCTAGTCGAGGTTTCTCAACTCAAAATCC
>VCNE01010567.1:0-66288 GCA_009869805.1 Oncopodura yosiiana
AAAAAAGTTTGCTGGAAGCGTCATTAATTTTGCTGGAAACTTCACTAAATTTGCACCCCCATTAATTACATGCCTTTTATTATTAGGCGTTGGAGAAAGAAATTGGACAACATTTGCAGAAACTATATCCACAAAAAGTTATTAGGACAACTGTTCATGAGCCATGTAGATATGTAAGTATTCAAGGAGATTATATTGAAGATGTCAAAAAATGGTTGGAAAAGAAAGGATTTTAATTTATTAAAACTTCTGTTATTGTTGTATATGACTAGTCTTCTTGTCATTATAGTATGTCCTAAAACTATATGCAGTCAATTTTTGTATATGAACTGAAATAAATTATGTCTCAAGAGTAATATATATATAGATCTTGTTATATAATAATTCTGACAAATGACTCTTCAAGAAAGAAGAAGAGTGCCTCTGCCACTCTCTTATTTACGTGACGTGAATACATAATTCAATGACATATAACTACAATATGACTCCAATAGTTATAGTACATACATAATATTTCTTTATTTTATTTCAAGCCATGTTATTTTTATTAGTCTATATTTCTATTTCATAATTTATTTTCTCTCTCATCAGCCTTTTCTAAAATATTACATGCACAGCATTGTAAACTCACAAAAATTCAGACTACTTTTTGTAATAATAATAGAATCAAAATTTTATAATACTTATTAATATGTATCATGAGATTTATATGAGAACATTTTTTTTTTGAAATTGTGCAAAATTTATGCACTTGGATTGCAAGATGATGTTATAATATCATTATTAGAAGTCGTATCACCACAAGGATTTCGTGAGAACGAAGAACTTGTTCCATTATTATTTGAAGAAGTCAATGTAGTAGGTACAAGTAGTTCATAATTATTTTTATCCGGATCAAAATTCAATGATAATTCAGATTTGAGACGTAGAAAAGCAATAGTTGGAGACTCTGGCTCATGATCACAATCATATTTTAAAGCAAATACTCCAATAGCTAATGCAATGACAATTCCCATGATGATACATAATGGTCCAATAACTGCAAGAACTAGATTTATATGCTTGTTATTTCCATGTAATCTTGGTACTCGATGTACTTCATCAGATGATGATGATGTGTGATTTTGATGATTGCTACTACTGTGCTCATGATGGCCTTGTGATCTATGATGATGATTATAGTGAGTTAGTGGAGGATGAGCTGGAATATCAAGTGAATTTGGATTGAAAGCGACGAATGTTAGAATTCCACCGATAACAAGTAGAAATGTTGCTGCACAGAGTCCAAGAAGTAGAAAGTAGGCGCAATCAGGACGATTATGATTATTTCCTCCAAGTCGAGCCATTTTTTCTATAGTAAGAAAGACAAAACATATAGTAAGTAATTTCATCAAGAATCATACAAGTGTTTTGAAAAGTAATTAATTCTAGGAACTGTTCTGGAACACTGGCTTCATTTCTCTTATTACCCATTACATATTGGATTTTCGAAAAGAAGCCTTACACAATTACTTTTTTATTACTAGCTACAAGCAGAATTTACTCTTTCATTCGGCAATGCAAAGTCAATATAAGATGTATTACTAGATACATGTTTTGTACTCAGTCATTCACTTACCGATTTATGACCACTTTTCTACTCTTTTTTATTACTTCTCTTCTGTTGTGCTACGTCGTTGAAGCGAACTTTTTATATACTGTATATAATTATATCCCCTTCTTTCTATAGATATTGTGTCAACACCACAACTATTTTTGTCTTAGTTAGTTAGACTCGACTATAATACTAACATAAAAGTTATTGCCTCTCTTCAACACTTGTGTCAATACTTGATGTGTAACTCAATAAGCAATTTGTTCATTTTACGAGCACATGAAAAAACGCCTGTCGTCGGTAAATTCTATTTGTCATGTCTTTTTTACAAATGGCTTCTTCTTCTTCTTCGTACTTTTAATATAATATAAGCAAACTTGTATTATAGTAAAGTAATGTATATAGTAGTAGTGAAATATTGTTCTGACTTTTCACAGAGACAATATACATACACACAAACAACTTTTCTTAAAATTCATCAGAAACTTTTATGAATATATTATTCACTTGAGAACGTCAGCAACTTTTCGAGTTTCGACTGTAAAGTAAGTAGTATTTTACTACTATATAGAGATCTTCTCATCTATAAGGTGAAAATTTTCCTTGAAAACTTTTTCGTCGACAAAGAAAATTGTTCTGTGTGACTCTTTAATACGTATGTTTTTCTCTCTCTCTCCTACTCTTCTACTACTTTTCCATATAAAGAGAAAGACAACTTCAGTTCCAAGATTATTTTGTAATGAAAACACCAACAACACTTTGAGTAAACGATGATGTCAACTTCAAAGACAAAATTTCTCTCACATCTCTTTTCAGGTGGAGAACTAATGAATGAATGAATATATAGAAGCGACAAAGAAAAGAGAGACACAGAAGAGGAAACCTTTGTAATGACTCTGTCTCTCTGTGATTTCCACTCACACTAAGGTGCACAACAAAATAGTAGGAGAATAGATTTTGCAGTATTATAAATTGTAGATGAGAGAACGACGACGAAAAGTTCACAATATAACTTTTAGAGAGTCCCTACTTGCTTTGAGAGTAAAGTTGTTGAATTATATACAAGTACAGATCTTAGTATTAGGATTAGGCTTAGAGAAGATCAGAGCAGGCAAGAGAACAAAACAATCTGCAGAAGACTGATGGTGGTGGTGGTTTTGCACTAAGTCATCTACACAAGAGAAGAGAGACACACAAGTGAATGGAATAATAATATGATTGGAGCCTTATTTCAGGTACATTTATGTATGTATGTTCCTATGTGGAAAGCCTAAAGGTGATTGTATTAGTTTTTTTTATTGTATAAGTAGAGAGTAGTTTAGATTAGAGGCAATGAGAGTGAGAGAGAGACTCAAAATCAATTAATTTTCGTCTGAATGAGAAAAGAGAGCTCTAATTATCAAGTGAGAGATCAAACAGTTAATCATATATTATAATCCTTCACTCAAGTTTGAAGTTGAGTTAGTGTAGACACCGAGAACAAGAGAGAGAGAGGATTACGACGTATATTGTTGAGTTAGAGTTGAATGTGATTGTTAGTTTGCAATTTTTTATGTGCCTTGTCTCAAAACGAGGTATAGAAGTGTTGTAGACACATTATACACATAGGAGCCACAATTTTTTTTATCTCTATGAATGAAAGATCTTGTTGAAAGCCTTTGTAATGTGATGAAGTAAAGATTTTGAGATGTGGATTGCTTTTGTAGTAGTAGTTGTAGTAATGTGTCTTGAGTTAGATTTTTGCAAGAGAGAGAGATACAGCAGCAGAGAGAGGATCAAGATGAATAACGACTTTGCTTGCACTACGCTGTCCGCAAACTGATCTCATTTTCAGAGAAGAGAAGAGAAGCACAAGCAAAAGCAAAAAAAGAACATCCTTTTGTGCTTCAAGCTTTTTCCAGGATAAGTAAAATATGAAGACCTATGTTAGCTCTAGTCATAGCCACAAACGAAGGCTGAGTGTGTTGTTGATCTAAAAGACTCATACTCTCTCTACAGCATCACATCTCCATATAGTGAGAAAATAAATGACATGAAAACAAATGAGTGAAAGATGTTATCTCTCAAAGCAGAAGCAGAGTATAGTATGACAAAGTATAAGATAAAGCTTTTGTATAATATATATTCCAGAAACTTGAGCTTTTAGTGAGACAGAAAGAGAGAGAATATGACATAGTTGTGTTGAGTACGTTTTCAATACAATATCCTGGAGCAAAGAGACAAGTAGCACTTTATTAGTGATGATAATAAGAGGTGAAGTGTTGTACTATAACTACTACTACAAAGGTTTTTAGAACTATAATACATCATTTTCTCTCCTGTAAATTTCACCTTTTGATGTCATTCATTCTCATATTGCTTAAAGAGATGAGTACCAACAACATAAGGTACAATATTACCAAAGTGTTTCTCTCTGTCTCTCTCTTTTAATGGATTTTCAATTAGCGTACTAAAAGAATCATGTAGGTGTAGATAATCTTTCCAATATGGAAATTGCCAGAATCAATTATATACAACAAGTGTTGACATTTTTATTTATTTAGGTACTAGAATTATTATTATTAGTAAATGATGAATTTGCACTTTGTAAAAGCAATAATAAGACCTTGTAGTTTATAGTAGTGCTAAAGTTGTAATATGCTTGAATCTGTTATTAATTTTATGACAAAGCAAAAGTTGACATGAATTTTGTATGCAGCTGGCATCACAAACTATCGGGAGGTGACTTTTATTTCAGAAGCCTATACATGATTTGTACAAGGCTATATACCATATTCTTTTTTCAATTTGATTGTGAAACGGGACTACGCTGATTTGAGATTCAAGGCATCATGTGCAGTACCTACTATAATGTGGTTGTTGTCTAATATGTGTGTGGCTTCAGTTGAAATGAAACATATAGTAGGAGAAAATGAAAACACTGTGGTTTCTGGAATGTCAGAGATTTTGTAGGACTTGAGATTTACAAGGCATATGTACTACTGTTGTGTTCCTCTGGGGGTACCTCTCACGTAATCTCATAGACAGAGTAACATTGTAACTTTGTTTCAACATTTTGCATAATATCCTATAAAAGCCTTTAAAACATTCTAACCACATACAAATAAATGTAGTAATGTAGCACGCCATATGCTCATGAGAGAAAAGAGAGAGAAGACCTATAAGCTACATTTTGGATGTATGTATCACTCAAGTTTTAGTTCATATGCAAATTCTCCTTAGAGCAAGAATCAATAGTTGATTGGTAAATAGGGATTTGCGTGAATGTAACTAGTTTATTTACCTTGTAATACTGTAATTTAATTCTTCATCAAGAAACAAAAGAGAGAACCAGATTAAAAATAATTGAGTAAAGAACAAGAATTTTTAACTCATGGCTCATTTTCTAGAATTTTCTTTTTATCTTGTTATATAATACTTTTTTCTCAACCCTGTGAGTCAATATATTTGAGAGCTAAAGGCACAATTACAATAATAGAACATCAAAGAGAGACTTTTAAACTGCGTCGCATTTAAAAACATATAGAATTTATCAAAGTGTAGCTTTTGGGCAAAAGAGAAAAGCAAAAGACACTACCAGCAAGATGAAAAATAACCTAATTAGAATCTCATCGTGTGCTTTAATTACTACATACATATATATAGCAAAAAGAAAATAAGTGGAATGCTTAATGCTATATACTCACTCAACTCGACATTCCGACCTTCAACAAAAACTTGTGTATGTTTGATGTGGTTTACATAGCTTGGAAATCTAACTGAAAATGTGGTTTTGTTATAAAACGTCTCTAGACTTTATATATCATCGGAAGCCTTTACTAAAGCTAAATATGTTATGGCATCATCATATAAGCTATAAACTCCCACTTGATTTCTTGTTTGAGGCGGAAATAACATAAGAGTCATATTACATGATGATATAATTAATCTATGATGTATAAATTACATAATTAGTCATTTTCTCATCATCTAAACAAATATATAGTTTTAGCAACTAAAAGAGAGATTCTCATATTACTTACATTTTACACAGAAGACTTACTACTACTATACAATAATTAGAAGAGAGATACATACATATATATTTCTGTAAAAGACACGAGTTGTACATACGAGACCCTAAACTATATAAGTAATAAGAGAATTCTATAAGAATCCTTACAATATTACATTCACACACAAGAGAGAAAGTAATAGAGAAATGGTTAAAAGTTTTTTTCCTCTCTCTTTTCTATATTTCTATCTCTGAATGTGAGTCCCAAGAGTTTTCTTCACCAACTTTTTTCCTTCTAGTTGGTGGACGTTGCTGTTGTTGAGTGGTTGAAATAGCAGTTTTTCCACTTGCAGTAGTAGTTGATGATCGATTCTCAAATTTCTTTAGTGTTGGTGAAATACTTGTTTGTGGTTTTGACACTGAGATAGTAGTAGAAGCAAATGGTTTCTTTTTACCAATTTCTGCTAATGACTCTAGTTGAGCCTCATCACTATCATCCCAAGCTGTGTTGTCAGAAGATGAATTTGCAGGTGTCACTTTAGTGACAAGAGTAGAGGATTGATGACGATAAATAGTAGCTGAAGACGAATGCCCTTTTTCTCCACTACCAGTTTTTTTAAGTGGTGATGATGATGATATGGTCTTTGAGTGAGGAGAAGAAGAAATAAGTTTAGCTGAAAATGCTCCTGGGTTACGAAGACTAACATACTGATCTGTTTTATCTGCATCTCCTCTTTTTCTTTTATCCAACAAAACTCTATTATAGAAAGAAAGTAAAATAGTTTAGTAATTAGTAATCAAAAAAGTATTATATAAACTACTTATACTTGCTATCATCAGAAATTGTAGAGAGACTCAAACTTGTGTTATTGCTCAAACTATCACCAGCAGACTCTTGTTCTTCTTGCTTTTTGGTTTGTTCTCTAGATTCTCTACTTTTCTCTAAAACTGCTTCAAACTCTGAAAGTAAATGGCGTTTGGCTGCTACTGACTTTTTATTATCAAAAGAGCTGGAAGGCTGAGACTGTTGTTGTTGCTGCCACATTTTAGCTTTACTCTTCATTGGCACTTGTGGAATCATCTTCAAACTTTTGTTTTTAGTTTTTTGATGAACTCTTTCTCTCATTGCTTTCACCATTGTTCCTGACTCTTCTTCATCACTAACTAAATCTTTGTAGCGTGTTGTATTTCTTCTTCTGCTGTTACTATCTTTTCGACTTAATTTGTGGTGATCGTGATCAGAATGTTCAGTTATTAATATTGGCTTTGATTTTGTCATATAAGGTGGCATTGATAAGTCACTTGAGCCATCGCTTAGTAAAGCTTCTTCATCATCATCATCTTCTTCTTCACTACCATAATCTTTTTCACGTTGCAATTTTATCTCTTCTGTTGAAGGTGGTGGTGCTTTTCTCTTTTTTCCTAGCCATCTTTTCTTAGAAAAGAAAGTTGATGGTCCTGTTTCTGAAGGTTTTGACTTTCGAGGACTTTGTTGACGTTGATTTCTTTTCACAGCAGTTGCAACCTGTATATAATATTAAATAAGTTCTGTGTCTAGAAAATTGTGAATCTTTTTTCTTATTAACCTTTTTACTCCAATTAGTTCCTGAACTTTTAACAGATTTAAATATTTTCACTAATGGGCTACTTGCTTTATTCTGATTGGCTAAGCGAGAATTGTCAACAGCTTCTTTGATAGCATTTTCTGTTAATGTTTTCTGTGTCTCAGCTTTGAAGTGTTGTCTCTCAGTTTTGAATGCTTTAGGGTCCTATTAAAATATTTGAGAAAATCTTGTTAAAACCAAAACTAATTAAATTAATGTTAATTTTCTCCTACTAAAAGTTTCATAATACTTACTACATCTAAACTTTTTCTTCTTGCTTTCAATCTTCCTAATGTTGTCTTCATATCTTCTTGGAGTAAGCCAGTAGAATCTGGATTTATACCAAACTCTTCCATTTGTGAAGAAAGTTCTGTAAGAGTTTTTTGTCTAACTATATCCATTGAACTCATTTTCTTTTCAATAGTATTTTTCTTTTCATCTTCTTCATCAGTCATAAATGCATTTTTAACCCGAACTACTCTATTAGTTTTATTTTTAGTGCCAGAAGAATTTCTTCGTGATTTTAATGCCTTTGGTTGAAGGTTATCAATAGCATCATCTCCTTCTTCATCACTGTTCTCACTTTCAGTTAAAGAATATGAATAATCAGAAACATCTTCAGAATTTTCTGTTTGACCAACTGGTTCTTCATATTCATGATGAGTTGGTAATGTTGGTTTATTACTAATAGCTTGTTGTTGTAGAACTGAAACTTTTCTTGGCTTTGCAACTGGTTTCTTCATCAGTTCTTCTGATGACATTGGTGATGACTGCTCAAAAAGATTTTCTCTTTTGGTACTAAAACGTTTTTCTTCAGCACCAACTTTCACACTACTATTATTATGGTTTTGCAACACTTGTTGAAACTCTTGACGTAGTTTTTGTATTTGCTCTTGATATTCATTCTCAACTCCATCCAACTTTGATTTCCAATGTTTCTCTTGAGTTTCAAATCTAGTTTGTAAAGAGTTGAGCTCATTTTCCATTTTGAGTTGCATACTCTTTCTCAAAATTTCCAACTGCTCTTCATGTTTTTGTAAAAGTTGTTGACCTGCATAAGTATTATTAGCTTCATTATTTATAGAATTACTATCATTTGCTCCTGTTGTGGTTGCTTTCTCAATGACAACTACTTGAATACTCTCGTCCTCCTCCTCCTCATCATCATTATTATCACGATCAACTTTTGTTATTGAATGAGTTTCAACTTTTGGAGATTTTTGAATAATGTCATGTACTTTTTTCATTTCATTATGTAATACATTTTTAAGTTCTTCTATTCCTGACTTGTGAATTTTCTCAGCTAAGCTTTTCCAATGAGATTCCAATTCTGATTTCATTTTTCCTACAGCTTTTTCAGCTTCTTCTGTACTCATTGTCGTCGTCATTGTTTGATGATGTTTAGTAGGTGATTGAGTTTGTATACTTTCAGGTAGAATAGGAGATGTTCTATTAGATGATGGTATAAATGATGGAGAACCATGATACGCAAATGATTTTTGCTCTAAATATTTTTCAACAAGTGAGCTAATAGTAGCTAAATCAATTCCACGATCACTTTCTAGTACTAGATGCTCTAGACTATTTTCCATAATTTCTGTTTGAGTTGCTGAGGATGTTTTACGAGGAAGTTGAAGTGGTAGTGTTTGTGTTTCAATTTCCCTTGGGCCTAGCGTTGAAGAATTTTTATTGTTTGAAGCAGAAGCTGAATAAGTAAACACGGCTGTTGTAGAAGAACCTAGTTGAACTCCTCCAGGAAAATTTCTTTGAAATGGATTATGATTTGTTGTTTGTGTTGGAAATGCTGGATGAAGCGGAAGCCCTTATATCAATATGTAATTAAACAAAATGAAAATTAATATGACTCTTATAACAATATTCCATCATCAAATATGTACATACCTTGATGTCTTCTTTGCATATGACCATAAAGATAAACAGATGATAAAAATTTCTTGGAACAGTAAGGACAACAATCAAACTCATCCAAATTATTTACACCAAGAATATCAGTTTGAGTAGATACTAGCATTTCCTTTCGTCTCTTCAATTCTTTTTTAGCTTCTACTAAGCTTGTTTTTAAATTCTCAATTTCTTGTAAAGACTTTTTCTTATCTTCATTTAATGTTTCACATAATGTTGACAATTCAAAACTTTTTTCTTTTTCACTATCGTAGTAATATGTCAAGTATTCTATTATCAATTGAGACAATCGAAAGACTTTGATGAATCCTGGATCAGTTGTTCCTTGCTCAAATTCTAATTCTGGTCTACAAAATGCTATTTGATTCTGAAGCTCTTGTAATTGCTCAATGTTCAATTCTCTCATAACTTTGTCAAGGTCTAATGAAGCTGTATATATGTAAACAATAATTGATTGAATTTATTTTAAGTTAATATAGAATAATACAAATAATAAAGCTAATATCACGTTGTTGCTCTGTTGTATCGTTACCTATTTTTCGCCAATCAAGCTTCTCAGTTTTTTGACGGAAAATATTGGTGGTGGGTGATGCTTCTCCTATTGGTTTTCGTGGTGATTTCATTCTTTATAAAAGTTGTGTTGGCAAGTTTCCATTATTGTTGGAAGATTTGTTGTAACAGAGATGCTGTCACTTTATCGGTCAAATACGATCAAGGACAAGGGCAAACTCAATGGATGCCTTTCATGCAGATGAAATGAATGACGAATATGTTTTGTGATGATATTGTAGCTAGGTTACAGATGCATGATGAAGAGGAAGTGGGGGCAACTTGAGACAATAGTGCATAGTGAATAAGTACTTTATTGACCAACTTTTTTCTTACAAAATACTCTCATGAGCAAAAATTAAATCTTGCATATATGGTACTTTAATTGCTTTCATTAGTTTGTATCCCTTTGACTTCATAAATCTTATGACTGGTTTAGAGTCATCCCATACTTCAATAGATAAAACTTTGATTAGTATCTTATCAAATGGAAATGTCTTTAGAACTCTGAGCTCAACCTGTTTTGTAGATATATCATAACAAAATAAAAGTTTATTATTAAAATTTAGAATAGATATTATGTAATGTTATGATATTCTAACTCCTTCCATATCCATACTGAAATAGTCAACAGTAGTAATATTTAGAGCAGCCAGTATTGTATATAATGGCATACATTTTGCTTCAAATTTATAAAAGCCTGGATCTAAATTAAAAAGAAAGTAGTATAGAGTGGAATTTCTTTTCTTATATGTATTGTTACCATTTTCTCTGATTCCTGTTAGTGTGCTATGACCATTTCCATGAATGTCTCTCCACATGGTTAACTTTCAAAGAAGACTCTATAAATTACAAGTTGTAACAATGAGATGAGATTTTCATTTACCTTCTCTGGATAAGTATGTACAGATAGACATAGATCTGAGACCCAAGCTTTTCTATTCTTCTCGTACAATGCTTTACATGGAATTGGATCAGCTTCTATTATAATTTGACTTTTTTTTGTATTTAAAATACAATATGCTGAAAATGAAACATTTTATATATAGTACCTATAAGCAATCCTTCCCAGTCAAAATCCCTTTCCAGAACAAGTGTATTACTCAAATATTCACCTTTAAAATGAATTCTTATAAAATTGATTTATATAATGATTCTATATATGTATATATATTGTTTATTACCATCATTTGCTCCACATTCAATAAAAAATGGCTTTCTACTGCCGTTCTCCTTTTAAACCAAATATTCAGAAATACATACTCTTTTAATTAAAAAAATCTCTTATATAGTACTAGTACTTACTCGAGTGCCTAAAAGACTTCTTATATATTTATTTAAATCCGGATAAGCAGAAGGATTCCAAGTTGAATTCATTAATTTATACGGTTTTTCTCTATTTGGTGGCCGTAAGTGTCTTTTTGCTACAAATGCTATCAACTCTGGGTCAAATTGAGAATACATATTTTTTCCTCCAAATACTTTATTGTCTTCATGTTCTGCTGATAAGGAATCTTCTTCTATCAAAGTAGAAGCTAATGTTGCCGAAAGTGCTTGTGCTTTTTTGTGATCAATTAGAAAATGTATATAAAGTATTATATTAATTGATTAACTTGTATAAATAGATACACTTACCAATATTATGGTCACTTTTACTACTACTACTAATAGTAATGAAAAAGCGACATACTAGGAATAAGGTGATGATAAGGAACAAAACTTTGACAGTGTACAAAATCTGAGGCCCATGACCTCTTGCACTAGATGAACATACTTGAAACTTGACTGTAGCTGGGTAACTGTATAAATTGTTCATCTTTTATTTAGAATATAGACAATTTTTTGAGGAGATACTCTCAGGGTAGACAAATTAGAACTAAAGTCATCAACACTATATAAATATGTCGTAAGATATGATGAATCTTTTGATGTTATGCTTGACGTGAGAATAATTTCACATAAGCGAAACCAGCATGCCTCATTTTTTCACAAATGACAATTGTTTTAAGCAGTTACTTTTTGACACTACAACGCAATGTTGAGGTTGAGGTTGAAAAAAATCCACGTGCATACTTAGAATAAGAACAAGAGATTCTGATACAACATTGCTTCCTTTAGCCATTTATTGATTTCAGATTATTATTATTATCTTGTTACAGTTGGAAGCACTTGAAAAATACTTGTTATATAAGACATGCACACACGCACATATTATTTTGTTGAACTTTTCTAGGTTTTACAACATTTATTTGGAATTCAGTAACTGTAAATTTTTTTTATTATAGTATGTAACCAATTGTACAGTTTTGATAGAATCAGTAGATATTTTTTTCAATATCAATGTGAAGAAAGCACGCATTACATATTTTTTTACTCTAATTCTATGACAGATATTTCTTCTTTTTTTTGACAAATTGTTACTCTAAAGTCTTCAGATTGTACATAATATACTATATTTGGCATTCTAACATTAAATATTTAATATCAATACTTTGTTCTTAATATTCTAGTTTTTTTATAAGGCACTTTTTTTTCTTTTGTTCGGTCTCATCATTATTATTATCAGTTACAAAGAGTTACATATAATATGTATATGCTTATTTGTTCATTATAAAACACATTTTTTAGTAACACATGTTGGAAAAAAGAATATATAAATGCAGATTAATATAAAGGCATGTGTGACTAGGAAATGAAATACAGTGAATACAGCAAAGAATAAAGAATTTTTAAACTACATAGAATACATAGAATTTTGAGCATTTGTAAGGATACTACTAATTATTATAGTTAAACTAATTAATTTCTCCTCTTGACTTGACTGCGTAGAAGAAACTCTTTTTTTTATGAAATCATGCATTGCAATTTGCAAAAATTGAACTATTTTTGTGTGCGCATTTCTCTGCAGGAAAGACAATCATTTCTTTTATGTAATAATTTCGTTTCAATCTTGAGAAATGTATTATTATACTATTATAAAATGTATATTTGTAATAAAATCTATCTTTCTTTTGCATTTTTAGTAACATATTTGTGAAGTTCTACATATATTATAGATATTTTTTAGGAAGCATCATAACACATAAACTACATTTTTTTTGTAGAGTATAATAAGGAACTAAAGAAAAATTGTTGAAAAAGATGTGGTATGTGTAATTATTATAATACTATTATATAGTAAAATTGGGCTTTGTTTTCTTTTGTTGTTTGCTTTTTTACCAGTCACTACTAATTTGAAACTTCCATTCCCATTTCAAGTGACTATTTTTGTCATCATCAGTAAAATGAGATACGACAGTATAATCACCTCTGAATAACAAACCGGATGGAGCTTCTTCTAATGGTGTTGTATAACTTTGCCATTCAGTTTTTGGAGCATATGAGCCAACCATATGAGTCATTGTATCAACGGGAATTCCTTTTCTACTTGTTTTTTGAACATATTTGAGCCCTATAAATAAATAAATATAAGTATATGCTATGAATTTGCAATCAGTGTGGACTTGTATTTATCTTACCATGCACAATTTCTCTTTGGACAACAAAATCTATATAAAAAAGCAACAGTTATTCATAATTCATTGTAACGTCTTCTGTTCTATACGCTATGTACACTCACCAATTCGGATTTTATAAGCAATGCCTTCCTTGATTTTGATTTTCTGCTCCTTCAATTTGCTGACATCACCACTAAGATCCAATACTTTATCTTGCATACCTTCTACAACCAATGCTAATTGTTTCACAATAACTCGTCTAGGATCATTTGGCTCTGTTAAAGTGAGAGAGAAAGGTTATCTGTCAATTGTTGCTTATAAACTATTGTATATACATTAGTTTCGACATTTCTTACCGACAATGACAGCAGATCCAGCAGCAGCATTTCCCAATAATGCCTCTTTGTATCTTCTCAAGCTCTCATCCTCTTTGTCAGTTTCCAAAATCTCTTCAATTGTTTTTTGTGGAGGTGGTTTGTAATTAACATCAACTTGCTGCTCGTCATCTCCAGCAACTACATTTCCATTTCCTTCTTCAGACATTTTGTAGTATTATATCCAATTAAACTATATAACAAAATCATAAAAAAGATGCCAACTTTAATGCATAACAGGCAAAACAAAGATCAAAATGCTTTCACTTTTTTGTGATACAGTTTTTGCTTTCCCCATTATAGACATATTGTACATTTTTGACAATTGCCAAATACCGGCAAGTTGAAAGCCGAATAATAAATTCTTGAGTCAAATATTCCTAAAAGTATACATACCCTTTTATAAGTTTGAGCTTGTGTTGAGTATTTCTGAACTGAATCGTGCAATGTCAAATTGTAGTAAATTGATTTTGTTACTTTAATTAGTTCAAAAAGTGTGAAAATTATTGTATCACATCAAAAGTTAACTTTGAAACTAGGCGTGGGTTTTTGATACACCCCTTTCCTTAATGATAACCACGAGAGAATCAAAAAGTATTTGACAACATTCAAAGTATACAAATGTTATAACTTGAAAATATACAAATGTTATAAACAGCTGCTGTAAATGTGAAGCACATGTGTATTAAAGCAGCGAATATATAAAATTGAGAAATCTTGAGTCATCTTAAAATCGTCAGTCAACTTAATTTTTCTGTGTCCTGGTCATTTAATTTGTTAATTAAAGGTAAACAAGATCAAATAACCAAAAATTACAATAATAGCATTGTCCATAGCATAGATAACATATTGTCTCAGTTTTTCATTAGCTCATTATCTTTTTTCTATATTCTCTAGAATCTACTACATCTAGAAAGATCTAGAATCGTGTAAAAACAAACAAATAATGACGAGGCACGTCAAGTAGACCATGGAAGATAGTGATAACCATTCTACTACATCACCAGAAGAAACGACAACAGTAGTTGAAGCAGATCAAGAAGTAACGACCAGTAGGCAATCATCAATTGTATCTGAATCACCTCCAGTTCAATCACCAGTTATTAAAAGAGATAAAAGTAAGTTAATGTGATGAAATGTCGTAAAACAAACAAGTGAATTAAGTAATATAATCTAATTAATCTATTTGCTTTTCTAGTTAACGTTTTACTCAAGCCTGTTGGTGACGCACCTATATTAAAACAAAAATTGTGGAGTGTAGATCCAGAAAAGCCAGTAGCTGGAATTATACAATTTATTAAAAAGTGTCTCAAGCTTGAAGGTGATAATAACTTGGTAAGTTTAAGTACAAAGATAACTACTTAATTGATAAATTGACTTGTAGTCTAATATAATGTAATTTCATAATTTACAGTTTGTCTTTGTCAATCAAGCTTTTGCTCCATCTCCAGATCAGATAATTAGAAATCTTTACGAGTGCTTTGGATCAGACGGCAAGTTAGTACTTCATTATAGTACAACAATAGCTTGGGGATAAATATTAAACTAAAGTAAGTTTACTAAATTAATTAGAAATAAGTTGTGAATCACAACTTGTGCGATATATATGAAATTTACTTGTAAATATACTATAGGCATAAGTCTTATTTAGCCCCTGCTGTCTCTTTGTTGCATCATTCGGCAACTATGCGAATGACATGATGAAAAAACTGTTATATATTGTTGTAAATGTAAGGGTATAGAATAATAGAGAATGCTTTTTTCCCTTGAGAAAGATGACTTGCAAAAATTCTTCAAAAGCTTTTTCAGCCATTATAACAGACTGTTTTCACATCCTATTTTATTCTTTCACCATTTAAATTAATATTTTTCCAATTTTTGACCAAGTTTAAGATATAAATAGTAATGTCTTATGATAATAACAATCCTGCGATTAGAGGAGGGTCAAGAGATCCACAAAATAATAATAATAACAGGGTATTATTATCTTCAAGATATAAAATCAATCATAATCTATTATTGTTGTGATTCTTTTTCTTTTTGATAGGGTCGAATGCAAATAATACCTCAAATGAATTCACCAGGCCAAAATCCACACATGGACATAATGTGTGATGATGAACTTGTGTCAATTAGTGTCCGTGACTTGAATAGAACTTTGAAAATGCGTGGATTAAGTCGAGAAGAAATCATTCGGATGAAACAAAGACGGCGTACATTAAAAAATAGAGGATATGCTGCAAGGTAGAATTTTAGTTTATAGCTTTTTATTTATTATACGTATTTATTTATTCATGTTCTTTTTAAAATTAATTTATTTAGCTGTCGCGTCAAAAGAATTGAACAAAGGGATATTCTAGATACAGACAAAGCAATTGAGTCAACTGATATTGAAACAATGGTATCTGATAATCAAATGGTTCGAGAAGAAATTGAAGTTTTGGAATCAAAATATGAAGCATTGAGAAAATTCGCAATGAACAAAAAAATTGCTATTCCATACGATTTATGAAACAGTCAACACTATTTAATACTTATCATGTAAATATATTTTAAGATCACAGTGCATCTTCATTTGAATATTGATTATAAAAAAAGTACAATTTGTTAAGTTTTTATAATATACATGTTCCTACTACTACTCCTTTGTTATTATATCTTTTTGCAAATATTCACGAGTAATATGATCTGCAAATCTAATTGGTTCAGGAACACGATATTTGCTACATGATAAAACGATAGCTCTCGCAGTTTTCAAATTGATTTTATGTCCAATTGAAATGTACATAGCATTTTTGGATTTCTCTGACGTCTTTAAAGCCTGCATAAGATGTAATAATAATAATAATGTGAATTATATAAAACTATATATATAGTTTAAAATAAAAATGTGAAACAAAATAAAAAAGTACACATACCATACCAAGAATTTTATTATTTACATTTCTAAGATAGACATAATCTCCAGTCTTTGGTTGATTTTGTGTCATTTCTTTTGTACATTCCATGCCTTCAAGATGATAAAGATTTTTAGCCACTCCAATTGTACATATATCTAATTCTAATCCAATATGACAAGCTGAACCAAATTCTCTTGGATGTAACAGGCCATTGCCATCAACTAAGATAACATCTGGCTTAAGATTAGGATGTTTTGATAACAATTGACTACATAGTTTGACTAGTTGAGTAGCTTCTCTCATTCCCAGAAAACCTATTGAATATATTAGAGAGATTACTTGAAGAACTTCTTTGTGTATTCTCATATAAATTACCTGGTATATAAGACGTATCAGTCTCAAAACTTTGAACTTCTTGATGCAAAATTTCCATAGAAGGATAAGAGCAAATTACAATTCCAGCAATTGCTGTACATTTGGCTTGGTCATGAGAAATTTTTGGATAACTGATATCACAGCCAGCAACAAGTTTCAGCTTTCTGTAAAAGGAAAATTATATTATTTGGAAATTAATTACGTATTAGAACATTAAATGTACTCACTTGTCAATGTCATCTTGCCACTCTTCTGTATTTTCAGTAATGACTTTTAGGCGTAACTCATTTTGAAGTTGTTCCCACTTTTGTTGAGTTTCCTCGTCTTCCATTATTGTCACAAGAATGCTTTTAAGTACTTCACTCTACTCTACTACTAATTAGTCAATGTCATTTCATCATCATTATGAAAAATTATAAGAGACCGAGACACACGTAGCAAAAAAATTGTATGATATTTTGGATGAATACGGCGCCACTCAATGCACATGGTTAAATCGAAAATGTGTTCGTTCAATTTCGTAGTTTTCTCCGTATCCTCTGAAGAATCCTCTGGAGATTTTCTCTTTTCTGCTGGATGATAGAAAGGAAAGTTTCCAATAGTGTACTAACATGTGTTAGAGAAAGCAAGGGCATCTGAATGTTCAATGTTTTGAGGTCAATTCTACTACTGCTTACACATCCTATAGAGTGAAAGTAGTGAAAAGAGAGACTGCATACAACTCGGGAGTTTTCTCGGATCCTTTTTTAGTAGATGTAGAAGAGAGAAAATTGAAGTCACGGGCATAATACAAGTAGGGCAAGGACAACACTTTGCTCTTTCTTGTCATATACTAGTTACCTTCGACCTGTTTCAAACTTATCAATAAAAAGCACAAAGGCGTGTAACTTTATTGTAAATGGAATTTAAGTAGTGCTGTAGCAAAATATTTTGGCGTTGTGAAAGTTTTCACTCTGTGACAGCAGTAGTGAAAGAAAGTTTGTAGAGAAAGCAAGCAAGTAAGTTTGTTATGTTATCAGAAAGAAAATCACAGCATATTAATAATTAAATTTGTTTAAAAAACAGGATGTCTGCTGAAGTATTTCATGGCACGTGGAAGGTATGATCATATGATAATTTGATTGAAAATCAATTCATTTCATAATGATAATTTTCTCTTAATAGATTGTTGAGTGTGTCAACATCTCAAACAGACCTGGTGCTCCTGTTAAAATTGATGGATCGGTTTTCGTTTTGCAAGAAAATGGTGAAATTCGTTGGGTAATTAACATATTTGACTCATACACTATGTACATATTACGTCAATTAATATATTTTCTATTTTTTACAACAGGAGTTGCCACCAGAACTAGAAGTTGATGAAACATTTCCATTGTTTCAATGTGATTGTTATGAGGTGGTACACACGTTTGTTGGAGTCTGTATTCAAATGGGTGCTGTTGGTGGACATATGTTTGAATTTTGGGTTGATAGGCCTGTCCCAAGAGATATGATGTTGTTAACTTTTGAAGGTTAGTTTTGAGCTAGTTTGTGGTTGTTTTTTTTAAATAATAAATTGCCTGTTTATTATCATCAGGATGGTGCATGATTCAATGCCAAGCACTTCAACCTCTTCAACCACCTCTAGATTTTCCATATTCATTTCTCTCAGCTTTTACAGAAGGCTATTTTTCAGATATGGAAATCTTTGCTGGACATGGAACAAACAAGACTTGTAGTAGTGCTAATGATGCACTTGTTAGAAAAGAGTTTAAAATACACTCTGTGATAATGGAGTTGAGTCAAGGAAATGTTGAAGAATTACAAGAATTGCCGTCGGATGTTTTAGAAATTGTACTACATTTTCTCTACTCTCAAAGTCTTCCTGGTAATTCAACTAGATTGAAATTACTAAAATTATTCGTTATTAATTATTCTCATGCTACTTTGAAATTTTTTTACAGCGACTTTGGCAATGCAAACTGCGTCAAGGTGTATTAAATATGCTCCAAGTAGAATGACTGATTTTATTCAAATGCTGGAGAAATATTTACATCGTATGACTCTTAAGCAAAGTAAGAAGTTAATTATTAAAATAGTTTTTTTAAAGATTTTGAGACAGCAATAATAATGTTTTATTTGATTATTTTTATTGTGTTTTAGAAATCGTCTCACTAGTCAACGAAGTACACTGTTGTGCCGAAGAAATGACTACTGCTTTTCATGAAAATTCTGTCACTAGGTAAGATTATTTTGTATGCAAATTGCAATGGTACATGATAATATTTAACTCTTTATTTTTTAATTTACTAGCCCAAGTCGATTTTGTCATGTAATTAAACTAGCTCTTCGTCATGCTGCTGTAGCATTCATGAAATTAGTAGAGCTATGTGTATTGTATGGAGAAGAAGCTCCTGTACTAAACAGAAATGAACGACTGGAGATTTTACGCTATGCTAAAACTCGTTTGCCAATATTTCTTACTCAATTTGTTGCTTTACTTCGTAACATTAAAAGTGATTTTGCACAAGTTAAACCAGCTGAACGTAATGATATTGCTTCTCATGTAACTCCTGAAATTGAAGCTCTACTAGATTGTCTAAGGTAAGAAAAAATATGAGATTAACTAAAACAAAAATATTCAATATCATACCAACTATATCCTTTATTGTATATAGCAATTTAATGAGAGAAGCAAGAGATGCATGCAATGAAATTTGGATAAGATGGTCAACTCAACATCAACAAGATCAACGTGGAAATTGGTATTGGCCTGATGGCAATAGTACTACTAATACTACTAGCAGTAATACAAACAATGCTAGTACAAGTACAAGTGGTAGCAGTGAACTTGCAAATGAAGAGATAACTACAGCTTCTGCAAATGGAACAACAAACAATACAGAAGCATCAAGTCCAAGTAGTAGTTCAGCAAGTAGTAGTAGTCCAAGTACTACTGATGATAACAATATGATTGAAAC
Source organism: Oncopodura yosiiana (assembly GCA_009869805.1). Lineage (NCBI taxonomy): Eukaryota > Metazoa > Arthropoda > Collembola > Entomobryomorpha > Oncopoduridae > Oncopodura > Oncopodura yosiiana. The sequence goes on from VCNE01010567.1 coordinate 19,771, forward strand.
TTTGTATGCAATCTTTAGAAAAAGAGAGATTGTGAAATTGCACAGCGTGCAAGGACAAGTAGCAGCTATATACTTGTACTTGGCACAAAAGAAGTAAGTAATGTAATTATTATGCATAGACATGACCTCTTGTTTATTTTATTATTTTTTCTTCTTGTGTATATTTATCTTTAACAGAGAAAATTTTGAGGAAATGACGTCTGCTGTAAAAATTCGTTGTGTATCACGAAACTTGGAACAACTATTAGAAGAGTTGCCAGTATTTCTTTTACGTATAGAAGAAATCATGATTGCTTTTGATGATCGGTTTCAATGGAAAGATTTTAAATTTTGCTTACAACTAGCAATTTCACAAGTGGTGAGTAGTAGTAATACTAACTATAATAGCAAAAGCCATTCTTATGCAAATACATATAAACTCATATTGTTTCTTTTCTTCTTCATACACAGTGTCAAACTGTACAACATCTTAGAAAAGAACGAGAGCGTCTTCAAAAGTTTTTCTCATGTTTGACTGATTTAATTCAGAGAGATGAATTTCATCAAAGTCTTGTCAATCTAAAACTATTGGATGTTCCGTCAACATCATCAACAGAAGATGGAGGAGGAGATAAATCTGATAATAATGGATCCACAACCACTACTACATCATCATGTGACGATAATAATGTTTCTGCTTCTAATGTTAGTAGTACTGATGATAAAAATCAAATTCCAAACAATGCTACATACGGTTATCCGAAAACTAAAAATATGAGTGAAACTATAAAACATCAAAGATGTCAAAATAATATGCTTTTTAATTCTGATTTTGGAAACACTGATGATGTAAGTTGTTTTTAAGAGAAAGAGAGATTTTAATTTCATTGAATAACTTTGATAAGATGACCTTGTATTTTGTATAATAGCTCAATCTGGTTGAGAATCTATGCACGCCAAAGAAATCTAAAGATAGTCTCTTGGCTCAAAATGCAGCTTTACTATATAATTCCAAGTCATTTTCTGATATGACCTTTGAATTTGATTTTGGTATAAAACACAGCATGGATAAAATATACATATATGTAAATAATAAAGATTTAAGGTAACATCTTACCATTTTATTTTAGATGGAGAAAAATTGGAAATTCCTTCACATCGTGTGATTGTATCTCGTTGTGATTGGTTCAGAAGAGCATTGTTATCTGGAATGAAAGAATCTATATCACGTCGTATTGTTATTCATGATTGTTCAACTAATGTATTCCAAATTTTTCTAAAGTATATTTACATGGGGCAAATTTCTAGTGATCAACCAATGGAAATATTATCTGATCTGATTGCACTTGCTGATAGGTAAATATAAAATCATTTAAAAAAAGAAATATTGGAAACTTTTTCTTATAACATTTTCAAATTAAATTTAACAATAGATATGAAATGGACCCATTAAAGCTATCATGTGAACAAGAGCTAGCTACTAGACATTTGGATGAAAACTCTGTTATTTATCTGTTATCTATGGCGGATCAATATACTGCTCGTAGTCTAAGAGGCTCATGTATGGAATATATAGCAGGTATTTATCATATTTATCTTGGACAAATATACACAACCTTAATGCATATATATATTTTTACTAAGCAGCAAATCCCGGAATAATGGGACGAGAACTATTTGAAGAGCTTAGTCCAGAATTACAAATGGAAGTATATGATATTACAATGTGGTCATCAAAGCCAAAGTAATTTACAATACACTAATTTAACAAAATATACACATCATTGTCTATACTTTTATTTTCGTTAGCCGAAAAGTATTTTCTGAAGAGCTAAGCTGCCCAAGATATATGTTAGTTCCTGATTCAAACTCTTCATCTTCTTCGCCTTCATCATCACCAACATTTTCTACTAATTTTGGGCGTTGGACAAGCCATCGTCGTCAACAACAAGTTGATGAGACGACAAATGAAACGACAACAAGAAATGCAAGATCAGCTTCTAGTCATCATGAAGGGCATCGAAGACATCATAGAAGCAGTCATCATCATAGTAGTAGTAGTTCTGGAAATCATCATCATCACAAGCTTCATAATAATAGTAATAGTACTACTAGTAGTGGAGGAGGAGGACATCGACATCATCATCACCACCATCATCATCATCATAATTCACATTCTAATCATAGCTCAACAAGTAGTAATAGTAGTACTACAAGTTGTAGCGTTCAAAGAGCAATTGTAAATTCTTTACAACAACAAAGACATGAAGATAGTAGAGCTACTGCCGCCATTGCGGCAATTGGTATTGAAAATAATGAAGATGTTGATAACGAGAATGGAGCAAATGGCATAGTTAATGACCCTACACAAGAAAAAGCAGAGAACTTGCCACCATCACCGCCAACAAGTGATAACAATGTAGATGTGATGCTTAGTGCTGAAATGGAAAGGTGCTTATCACAATTAAGAGATGTATTAGGAGAGCAAGTTCCACAAGAGGAGTTGGGACGAATTGCTGTAGCTGCAGATTATGATGTTAATCGAGCCTTGAATTTTTTCTTTTCTTCCTCTACAAGCATATAAAAAAATCTCAATTTTCATCTTGTTGACTATTTATTTAATTTTTTTACATAAAACAACTTCTACAAAGGCACAATCAATTTGAAACTTGTAAACTTTTAAATGCACATTTAATGTATATCTTATCTCTCTATATGTGTCTCTGAAATCTCATTGCACTTTTTGCCTTTTTGAATAATATGTCGTTATATAGTTCACTTTCAAGTCAAGGCAAAGCATAGTCAATGTATCTATATTACCTAAAAATATGAATCTACATATATACAATGAAAAGAAAAGAAAATCTTCTATAATATATATAACTTTATCAGGTAAACTACGTACCTATATTATATTAGATGTATAGAAAGCTACATACATATTATAAGAATGTTGAATGTCAAATCAATTTACAAAGTTCATTGCTTTATTACAATAAGTATATTAGAAACTTGTTACCTTTTTGTCTTGTCTGTGTGTACTGGTCAATTTAGTTAGTTTTACGTTTCATTCTAATAAGTATTTTCAGCAGCCACTAACTATATTATGTATATTTATTTAAACTTATCGAAAACATCATTTATCTACATTTCTTATTATAAGATATATACTCACGTTCCACTATGTTATTAAAAGTCTGTACTTATATGAGACTAAATAAAAGTTGTTAAATACAATTTTGAAAAGAACTAAAAATATATAATGTCGAGTCTTCTAGAGTCTTTATTTAAATTCATTAGATAAAATGTCTTTTGATGTCTGTCTACCTCTAGGTTTTATAATCATTTCAGAAGTATTTTTGTCTTTAGTCTTTCTTTACTCTTCAGACTGTCAACTTGGGTCTCAAAAATTTACTTGGTGGTGGTGGAACAAGTTGTTGGTGATTAATTAAGAAGAAATTTGGGGCCAAGTGAGACACATTTAATTTTATTTGTTAATATTATATAGGACTTTATATTTAGTAATGTTTATAAACAAACTTTTTGTAACTTTTCTTGATTCATTTTTATTATAGAGAAGCCTCTGGTGTTGCTTTGTTATGGAGTTGTTTACTGGACTAATTTTTCTTCTTCTAATCAACAACGAATTTGTTGACTGCGTCGTAAATTTTACAAGAGATTCTAGAGATTTAACTGGACATTATCATCCTGAGCTTCATGGCCATCAAAATTATGAAGGATCTAATACTCAGACTAATCCTCTTATTAACAACAATGTTGCAATTACTGGTCTTGAACATAATAATCATATTTCTAGAATTGATCCTATTCTCACTTCGGAACTTGGAACCAATAGAATTGAAGATATTGGCATCCACCACTCTGGTCACGTAGGATATGCTTATCCTTATCCACCTGGCCCAGATACATCACCAATTCCAAATTGTAAATGTGAATTGTTAGGTCGTTGTGCTGGAGTCAATTTAGAATTTACTGAAAAAGTTATTTTGACTGCTCGTACTAATGTTGTTTGTGGATTGAGATTTAATCTTTGTTGTTGGGCAGGAAATTGGCCTGGAATTCGTGTAAGTTGATAGTAGTATACTTTAAATTATATAATATATTCTTTCCCTATATTATATTATTTGTATTTATTTGGCTTTGTCTAGGATGAGTATTTTGATATTATGCCGTGTGTTGCTGAAGAACATTGCATAAATCCTTATGGATCTTCTTCAACTGATGTGAGAGATTATGGTGTAATTGGGCCATGTCCTGGCTTTGGATCTGTTCGTTGTAAAGACTCAGTGGTTATTGGAAATGTACCTCATGTTGAAACTTCGGTAAGTAACTAATTTTGGGGGTAATGTGATACAATGGGAGTCTTATTATTATTGTTTCTTTTTGTCTCTCTAATTTTTGATACAGGAACATATCGTAGTTCCAATTGTACAAGAAGAAACTCCTGCTGTAGTTATTCCACAAGTTCAAACACCAGTTGTTATCCAACAAATTGAACAACAAACACCAGCAGCAGTTCTAATTCAACCTAGTCCACCTCAACCTGCAGTAATTCCAATTCAACCTGTTTACACACCACCTCAGACAGTCTATCAACCTCCTCAACCAGTTTATGAACCTCCTCAGCCAGTCTATGAACCTCCTCAGCCAGTTTATGAGCCACCTCAACCCGTCTATGAACCTCCTCAACCAGTTTATGAACCTCCTCAACCAATTTACGAGCCACCTACTCCAGTTCCTCCTCCTCCTCCACCTCCACCACCACCAGTAGTTGAAGGTCATTATTATTATCCTCCGCCACCAGTTGGAGAACAACCCAATCCTATTCCCCCACCAGGAATTAATTATCCCTATTCTACTTATGGTCCATATTTTAGAAAATATTTCCGTGTTCGTAAATATTTCAATTGGTTTTAAATGCTATATACAACTTACATATGAATTCTTTTTGTATAACCTAACATGAATTGACAGACTGATAGAGTATTTTAATCCTCTAAGTCATTTTTTAACTATAATATTATAATTTTTTGTGTTTTTTATTTGTACAATACAAGTAAAATAATAATGAGTGATAAAACTAAATAAAACAAATAATAATAGTTCTGACAAAATGAATTTTTTTTTGAAGGTTAATATTGTATATTTTCATTCTTTAATCATATTACTTAAATAAGCATAATTGACAAATAGTTTGGTGTAAAGGTTTTATATCATATCAAATTCAGAAATCATACTATTATTATTACATGTTATTTTTTTACGTTGTTGACATTTCTCATACAAAGAATTTTTCAAGTCATTTCTTTTTACTAGTAAATACATACATACTTACATAGACAGATCATCAGATAATTGATAATTTAGTGACCATATTTTTGGAATTCCCATTCACGATTATCCAATGGACAAACTTGACGAGTTTTCAACCAACGAGAGATACAATGGAAGTGGAATGCGTGCTGTTATTAATACAATAAAAATACATTTTTAGGTTTCATTTTACAAAGATATAATTAGGTTTAATTAATTTTAGAAGCCTTACGTTGCAAACACCCCAAGCTACAGTGCATTCTTCTGATGATGCTGAAGCTTGATTAGCTTGACATTCAATACATAAATCCATAATGTGATTTCGGCAAATAGCACAATTATCAACGACAATGTCCCAAGCCCATAAAGCCACAGCACTCCACTGAAATAGAAAAATAAACAAGACAAATGTCAATAACCTTTTCTATATTTATACAAGAATGTACGCATTTTTACCTTTTTCACTTCAAAACGCTTCTTATCTCCTTTTGATGTAGAGGATGATGGTGCTTCTACTTCTTCCTCGTCAACTTCCATTGCTGCATTTGACATATTCAATTAGATTCGCTTTTTTATAAACTTTTTCAACAATAAATGAAAATCACAACAAAATTAATAAATTGACGAACTTTCTTTCTTGTTGCGACTTTTTATTCTGCTGTTTCACTAATATTTGAATTTCGTGGTGGTTCGTCAGACAACAAGCAAAATTCCATTGGCGCCAAGTAATAATCATTTCTTCGTCCTCTCTTTGTTTACTATGCGTCATTGTTGAAGAAAATTGCATGAAACAAACAGGTTTTAATAAAAGCCCTACTTCTGTCATTTAAAGTACTAAACAACTTGCAATTTCTACTGAACAACTGCTCAGAATATGACCTCCTTTTATATTGGAAAATAACAACATATTATTTAAAACTGGTTTTTACTTTACTTTTCTTCAAAATGATTCTGCAAAAATAATTGAATGCATATTTACTTACTCATATTGCATTTGACCAAGCATAAACTCATCATCACTCTCATTCTTTTTTTTTACCAAAAAATGAAGTGTTTAAATATTGTTTCAGTTTTGTTATTAGTATTACTTGGATTTTTAACTTTGTCATCACATGCAGTTTACATTACACTATACGATGATTTCAACAAGAGAGGTAGGTAAAATCAGAATTATAGTATAGAAAAGTAATTTGTTTTTTTGGTAAATTATAGGTGAACAAATGTATATGAATGTACAAAATTGTACAAATGTTCCAGCAGATTGGCATGATAGAGCATCTTCAATTAATATTTTTGATACTGTTTGTATTAAATTATTTGAGCATAAAGATTGTCGTGGAAGATATATGACATTTCGCTCAGCTTTACATGAAGATTTTCAAGATAATTTAAAGAATTTGGGATTTAATGATGTTGTTAGTTCTATAAGTCCATGTGCATTGAAAAGTAAGAAGTGTATTTTATTTTAAAGAGATTGAAATTATGAATATATTTTTGTTGTGTTACAGTTGAAAATGGACGTTATGTTATTCAAAATTCTGAAGATAACAAGGTGAGTTATTTTTACATATAAAAAGGCAATATATTTTAAATTGTTATATTTTATAACTTTAGATGCTGACTGTAAAACAATATAAACTTTATTCTACCGTTTACACATCATATTGGAAAAATTTAAGAACACAACATTGGGACATAACACCAGTAGTAGTAAGTTCATAAAGATAATTTAAAATTGAAGACTATGGGAGCCTTTTTCTCATTTCTTTGTATGTTAATGTATTTTATTAAATTTAAGGGCTCTGATGTTTTATATGACGTATTTCCTATTCATTATCGTCGTGAAAAACCAATTCTGGTTGACCCTCAAGATTTTCCAACACTAGGCAGTAAACGAAAGGATAAAACAGCATTTATTATTGAGAGTGTTGATGATTGGAAATATATAATTCAAGATTCTGTGACAAAGAAATGTTTTGCTACAACGTAAGTTATGAGATCTTTTTTAATTACTGTATTTTATAAGATATTTTATTATATACAGAAAAGAAGGCGAAATCAAATTAGTTCCATGTGTATATCGAGCTAAGAATCAGCAATGGATATTTAGAAAAATGGATCGTGCTCCTGAGTAAACATTTTCACAAAACAAAAACTGTTATAAGCTCAAAGTATATGTTGTACAAATAAATATACAAGTTGTCATAGGTTGTAAAAGATTAGTTCACAAGTCTCACTCAGTCAATTGAATACATGGGCAATTTTCTATTATCATCATAGTGCATTTATATATGTCAAAAATATTTCATCAAGTTCATATTGCCACAATGTAATATTGAAGCACTACTAATAAAAATATGTGTGGTAATAAACCATGCATGTACTGGTTCTATATTGCAGCCGTAATTAATCTTTATTAATTATTTAATTTGTCTCTTCCACTATAAAACAATTTTTATTTTTAATAGGTTGGAAATATATTGATGCTTATATTATTAATTATATTTCGTCAGTCATTTGGCTCATTTCCCCCAACTTATGCACATGGCATAGTATATTGGATGATGTTATATTCCAACTTTTTTGGATTGTTTCTTACTAGTTCTTGTATTGTTATGAATAATCTTAATGTCAGGAAGAAATGGGTTCATGATCTTGTAAGTTATATTGCTAATTTGAAAGTTTGATTTATGATTAATATATATCTGAATTTTGACAGTGTATGCGAAGTTTGGCAACTCATATTGGATCTTGTATTGTAATTGTTGTAATTATTTGGCTGTGAGTTGTTTCCATTATAAATACTCTTGTTGTTGTAATTCATTTTTATTGATTTATTTTCTACTTGTTATTACATTGTAGACCTATTACAGAAAGTGGAATGTTGAGTTATTCGACATTCTATCAAAATACTTTTGGTACAACTCAGCCATTTTTAGATTATTTTCAAGGAAAATTTGTAAATCTATAATATATTACACAATTTTTAATAGATTATCATTAAACTAATTGAATTATTTATTCCTGTGACTTAGAAATGTTGCGGTATTAGAAATTATACAGATTATTATGCAGCAGATAGTGGATTGAGTACCAGAGTTGATGATATTGTATATTTGAAAGATGGGAAGGAGGAGTATGAAATTATAAATATTAATGGAACTTTAATAAAAGAAGTGAAAACTGGACCTGCTTATAGTGTTCCGCAGAGTTGTTGCCAGTGGTATAAAAGTGCAAGTCTTAGTGGAAAAAACTGTGGAAAAAATATAAAACTCTATTCAAATAAGAGACTGAATGAAAAAGAAGCTAGGGAAAAAATTAATGATATTGAAAAGGTATTAATGTGATATATACTTCAGATTTCTAAATATTTTGTACTCATTTCATATATACATAGGGCTGCTATCAAAAGTACAACTCAATTGTAAATAGTGGTGACTGGACGCACCAAATTACTGCCATCCTTGACATTGTTTACTGTGCACCAATTATTCAAATTTTTAATTACGCTATTGTATTTTGTTTACAATATTATTTTTGGCGAAGAAAAACCTCATTAGAAGAAGATCTTGAAGATAGAAGGCAAAGATTGACAATGATTTATACTGGCACTGTTCGACCTGGAGATGAAGAAGTTCCAATGGATGTTTCAAAAGTTTCTGAAGCAGCTTCAAAATTTAAGAAGAAAGCAAGAATTAAAACTAAAGAAGGAAAAGAAGATTTATCTATACTTTATATTGAGCCAGAATATGCCAAGGAGGATATAGAATGAAAGAGTTATTAAGAGAGATCTAAATAATATATAAAGTATTTTGTCATTTTAATATTTTTAAATGTTTACTAATCTTATATTGGAAATAAAGAATTTTGTGACAATTTTATATATATTCATATAAATATATATATAATGAAAGATGATTTTTTTCTTTTTGCCACTTGATGATAATTATTAGTAAACCGGTTATGACTTGTGCATTATAATTATTTACAATGTCGTGTTGTGCATAATTAATACCTTCACCTCAAGATGTTTTTGAAGTTTACAGGAAAATGCGTAAACAATGTTGAAAGTGAAAACGTGCTGAAGGTAGTAGAAGTATTAGTTATGGTTTTCAACTCTATATAAATAATGTGTCAAATCAACAAAATGAAACATGTCAATTTTTCAAAATCAGCTTTTCTTTAGATTCCGGAACTTGAAAAATGTGACGTACAATAAATACCAAGAGAAATGCCGTACGTCAAACACAAAAATCATTTTATAGTTTTTGGAACTTGCACTTTGAGATTTCATTTATTTACAATGTATTCAATATTGACTCTATAAAATCATGATATTTCTATTCTACTAGTGTTTTATGATTATATAGTGTTTATACTCACTATACACCAGTCAAGAACATGTATATATATGTTGGCGTCATTAAAATTACTTATTGGACGAAATTCCCCAAATTGATATAAATACAAAGTTTCCTTATGATCTTTGGTTATTAGATTCTTTCTGTTTTCAAGTCATCACAGTAGCATTTTATATTTCATTTGGTGTTAATCATTATATAAAAATCAATCAATATGTTGAGGAAATTTGTCTATTGTGTTGTTCTTTTTACAATAATGCAACTCTACAACTGTATTAGTGCTCAGCAACAATTAATAAATAAATGTTGTCCAATCGGCCAGGAATTAAATAGTGGTGAGTGTAAAGTGACTAATTTAGGATTAGAAGAAAGTCAATTTGAAAAACATGTTCATCTGTATCTTCCTCGTGAAATTAAATCTGAAATTTCGCTGTGAGTACATACTTTTTAATATTTTTTGTACAATTTTCTTTACATTAATTTCATCTATTTTTATAGCATTGGAAAGTTATCTATTAATCGACCTGAATGCCCAAATGGAAAAATGAGACGTGTTATTCGTCCTTTACGAGCATTGCAAAGAACAAGTTTACTAGGCTCAAAAAGTAGAGAGATTCTAAAGAATGCAGCAGTTCTTACATCTCCAAATGAATTTATATGGGGAGATAATTTACAAACAATTCATTTGGAACAAGACAAGGATTTCTGTGTTGACTTGTAAGTTTAAGAAACTTTTCTTAAAAATGATAATGAATGAAACCCTTTGTTTCTTATAGGCACAACGGAACTATTTTAATAGCAGAATTTTGCAAGCCTAAATGTACTGAAGACACTCCTTGCATTCCTCAATGTTGTTTCAGAGACTATACATTTGATATTGACATTGGTCTCAACTCTTGTGTACCATCAACAAAAAATTCTTGGCGTCCTTTTCTATATTCATCATCTCAATCTACACTGCCATTAGAAAATAAAAACAGAAAACTTCATTATACACTTGGACTGCCAAAATGTCAAAATATTTATTCTGTTGATGCTAGAGAGCCTTATGATGAGACGTAAGTAAAATATATAAGCATTTTTTTAAAAATATTTTTCATAGTAATACATCTTTCATTCTTTTTTACCGTGCACAGTTTCAAACTATTAACTAATGGATCATTAGCACATATTACAATGCCTGGACAAAGTAGTATTATTGACTCTGGTCTTTTTTGTATAAATGGACTAACAACAACGAGTACAGTCGACCCATTTAAAAATGTATTCAAGGGTATGAATGAAGAAGATACAAGTCAAATGAGTCAATCTTCAGAACGGGAGCAAGTAGCCTTGATATGTAGTACGTATAATAAGTAAATAATGGCATAATTAGTAAAGACAAATTAGACTGCAACTATTTTTATTTGTAATTAACTAATTAATTTCGTTGACTTTTGCTTATGTAATTATGTGGTTATTAACTAATTAAAATATACGTAAACGGTATAAATTCCTTTTGTACAAACATATGAAAATTGTATATGTGGGTGAATTAATAAAGTTTGAAATATAGTTAGAAGACAAGAAAAAATGTAATGAATGAAATTTTTTTCAATGAGACTCTATCACGCAACTGTATATAACCGCATAGGCGTATAGATGAATTAGCGTAATAAATTATATTTTTGGAAGACGTAAAATTGCTTCCAGTAACGTAATAAAAGTTCAAAGTTGGCCTTTTCATTTGTAAAGTCGTTGTTTACAGAAAAAGCGGATTTCTATTAACTACAAACAGGATGTAGGTGGTATATGTTTGTTATTGTATAAGAAAACGAGAAAGATGTAATAAAATATTTTATGATTTACGTATATATATTATTGCATATTAGTTCATGATATCTAATGACATGTTCCATATAGTGCTTGTGGATTTTCTGCATAATACTATACAAACCACAATTTAAGTCGTATTTTCCTTAACCTAACTAAATGATTCCAATCCTTCCTGTACATTTCCACTTTTTTCTATCATTACCGATCAAAAATCAAGAGTTTATCTATATAACATACTTGAGAATCTAGCGTAGCTGTTGTTGTAATTAAAGTCTAGTAGTCCAGCCTTTTTTTGTGCAAAAAAAGAGAAGAGAATTAATTCCACATTAGTATCCAACTCATTTCGCAGACTCACAAACAACATTTCCCAATATATTTTAGCTTGTGCATCTATACAACTCTTATTCTATGCAGAGTTAGTTCACGGTCACATTAGTGTTTTAGTATCTTCTGTATACTTTTCTTATATGTTATAGTTAACAAAAATAACATAAAAAGTGGATTTTCATTCTTCATTTGCATTTTTACATCATAGTACGTCAGGATCTTCATCACCTCTCTTTACTACAACTTTTGTGGATCTAACATGTAGTTGCAGTTCAGTGTTCAGAATCAATTCTTAATTGAAGCTCAGATGTAGTGCGTATAAAAATTTTACAATATCTTTCTCAAGAAGAAAAATGAAGTTGAAACAAATTAAAACGTTTAATAGTCTACAATGGCTAATTATCATCTTTATAACACTTTCTTTCTTGGAAATGACACAAAGTAGTAGTAGTAGTGCAGTAGTTCATACACATAAAACATTAATAGAAAACAATAATTCTGATAAAAGTGATAAGCCATATTTTGACTCTTTTATTGGTTTCGGAGTAAATGGTGGCAGCAATAATAATAAATACAAAGTTTCTTCTAGTACTACTACTACAGGTAGTAATAATAATAATTATGTTCAATTACATAAATGCTGTGATTTTGCATACAAAATGGATGAGAGAAATGGTGAGTGTGTAAAACGTGAATTTCATTTGGATCAACTTCAGCATAGTAGAACTCATAAACACTTATGGAAAATCCCAAGCTATATTTCAATTGAGAAACAACATGAGGAAAATGAAGAGAAGAAAAACACCAAGTATATCTTTGAGTAAGTATCTAAATTCTAAATACATATAGAAAAAGTAAACATTGCAAAAATAGTTGGCTTGCACTCAATGACATCATCATTATGAATCATTTAAATTACAGACTAACGAGTCATAGAAGTCAATGCCCAAATGGAAACCTAACAAAAATTACTTTTGACGTCTCATCAGCTAATAAATTGTCTACTAATGAAACATTTCTCTCAATGACACACGATGGACAATTAATATTTAGAGATGTCAACAGTACAACAGGATTTAAAATGTATTTACCTGCAACCGAATTTTGTATAGAATGGATAACAAGTTCCATTTTAATAGCAGAAATATGCGTACCAAATTGTGAGCATCCTTCTACCAACTGTATACGTAAATGTTGCTCCAAAGGAAAAATTTTAGATTCTGAAGCAGAGTCTTGTGTACCAACTGATGATTATTTATGGCAGCCTGTATTATATAATGATGAGATGACCAAACTTAACAATGTTGACATGAGTAGCTTGATTTACGTAAATGGACCACCTTTATGTGATGAAACATATTTTGTTGATCTTTATAGAAATAAACAGTATGACAAGTAAATGCCATAATTACATACACTCTTTTATTATCTTATATACACAATATTAATGATTTTATATCAATACCTTATACAGAGTCTACTTACGAGATGATGGAAATCTGATAATGAAGTATAAAGGAAAACCTTATGTAATTCCACAAACAGATTTTTGTATTGATGGTGTTATTTACCCTGATGGCTTTACACCTGACTATTTGAATCAAGGAAATTGTGGAACTGAGAAATTGACAGAAACGACTTACAGTCATATTGCATCTATTTGTTTTCAGGAAGAAGATGATTATAATCTTGATGATGAAATGTTGATGGCAAATGAGACAGAATTACAGAGCGCATTGGAAAAACTAAGATTTAAAATACTACCTATTCCAATGACAATTTCTTCAATATTTCTTCTATTTACTGTCATAGTGTACATAATTTTATGGAAAGAACTTCATTTGCCTGGCTATCTACAATTTTGCTATACAATTGCACTACTCATATCATTCACATTGCTAACGGTCAATAACCTCTATACAAAAGAAATTATTTCTTTCTCTAATCCTCTATGTCGTGCTATTGGTAATACATATACATTTGTTTTTATTATAAAGTTAATGCTAACAATTAAAATGCTGTCTTTTTCTTAAGGTTCAATAATCCATGCCTCATTCTTGTCAGTATTCTTCTTTCTTACATCAATGAATATTGACCTCTGGACAAATTTCCGAGGCTTGTCACATAACAATTTAACCAAAGGACGTGGACGAAAGAAATTTTTAATTTTTGCATCACTGTCAATCTGCATACCAATTACAATAGCTTCTACAGGTTTTATTATGGATAGTCTATACAGTGGCAGTGATTCTGAAATGTTATCTAAATCAACTTGTGTTGACAATGATAATAGTTTGAGTCAAAAAGTAGAGAATTTTGAAGCATTTCGACCAAGGATTGGTGAAGAAACATGTACACTTGGACTACATCACAAAGAAGGACAATTTATCTACTTCTACTTACCTGTTGGAACTTTGCTGATTACAAATTTAATATTTTTCTTCTGTACTGTTGTCTGCCTCAGAGCTAGACAAAAAGAAGCTAAAGTAGCTAATATGCAAAGTACTGCACCAGACTATGATCGTGAAAGGTAAGTATAAACATTTTAGTTTCACTTTATGTAAATTTTATATGGTTTAAATTTTTATGCAGATTTCAAATTGTAACAAAGTTGATAATTGTAATGGGAATGCTGTGGATATTTGAGTTACTTTCATGGATATGTGAATATATTGGATGGTCATCATCCGATTATTTCTTCTTCTTTACAGATTTTCTCAATAGTCTTCAAGGCTTTATAGTATTCAAATTCTTTGTATGGAAACCAACAGTCAAACGACAATTGAAAGAAAAGATTTACAAGCTCTGTGGAAAAACCATAGTTGAAAAGCCAAAGTTGAAAAGGACTCGTACTTTAAAGTCAAGTGTTTCATCGTATGCTTAGAATTCTTGGAATTTCAAACAAGAATACAAAGTTATTTATTATTCATAAAGCTACTTTAAATACTTGGTGTTGTTGATCATCATCTCATCATCTTTCATGGACTTGTTGCTTATTACTTTATATGCTTTTAGTTGTTAGTAAAAAAAGATAAGCTCTGTCAGTTTATCATGAATAATAATATTATTATTGAGAGCAACTAATTTATAAATTGTGTATAGTACGTTATGAAATGTTACAAAAGAGAGATCTCAATCTACGTAAAAGTATTCCATGATGATGGGACGATTCATATGCTTACGTGTGTTAATCAAATTACGAATTATGAGTATACACAATAATTTCTTATAATGTATTATATATTTTGCAATGTTAATCTCCAGTGTTGTTATTTAGAATTTGATATGACTTATAAATATATACTTTATTAGCTAGTGTCTTTGTCATTTGTTGAAGATTATAAAACTTGAGTCGTATGCCATTTAATACTGATGTTGATTGCCTTATTGCCTTTAAACTATAGTAGTATAGTAAGAAAGGGTGTCATCATTGAACTACTATTAAGATAAGCATCATTGGAAAAGGTCACGAGAGAAATGACTAAATGTAATTGCCTTGTGTAGAAAAGTTAAGATGTACATTTCAATTTTGTTCAATATTCATTTCATCTACACCCACCACAGAAAATAGAAGAGACCACAAAACAGAAGAAGAGAGCAAATTGCATTCATCAACCGACTGCTGGAGAGAGCTTTGGTTGACAAAACTTTTTTATACTATACAAACCATGAAATTAGAGCGACATGCAATAACAACACAACTAAAGCTCCAGGAACTTGAAAGAAACTTTCATTTCACTACATATTGTGTAAAGATTAGTTAGTAATATTGTGCTACAAACTTTATTTTTAGTACAAAAAGCATTTTTCTTCAATTTCCAATACTTTTTACATTGTACATTTATATATTGCATTTGGTTCTGTGGTCAAGGATAAACTTCAACTTTTGTAAACGAGTTGAGTTGCTTGCAACTTCCAAGGGGAGAATTGGCTGAATACAGAAAAGAAAAAAATTGAATTAAATTAAGTGACAAAGTTTAGAGACTCAGCAAAGGTTTCTCCTTGTAAATCATCAATAATAGATTTAGTCTAGTTTCTGAATTGGAATAAGAAACTGTCTTCATCTTTTCTTCATTAAAAAAACTGAAAGTGTCATTAAATAATAGTTCAAGGGTGTTTGAAATAATTGAGAAAGGTAAGGAAAAGACAAACGTAATTTATTTATTTTACCATAAGACGTTGTTGCACTTGTGGTCTTTACGTCATTATAAAAAGAATTTTGATTTTCTACTTTAATATGCAACTACGACTTTTATTTAGTTAAACATCCTGTAAAAAAATCTTTTGATAGAAATAGATAAAGACTTTTTCGTTGTGACATTATGTAAACATCAGAGAAAAAGTGACCAGTAGTGACAAATACATAATAATAATATCAAGGATAATATAAGAGCATAAAGAGATGATGGTCTTGGAATTTTACATGAAATATATCACATTATAAAACATTTATTAAGTAGTTAGACATTGACCATTATCTTAACACAAAAAAATGTATTCTGTCGACACTCCTACTTCGTCCGACAGACTATATAATACGTATATATATATAAAGTATATATGTATGTATCATGATGATGTGTCATAATCGTTTATTTTATCTATGTATTCAAATTATTTGGGGCATAGTAATATCTTGGATGATGATGGTGCTGCATGGCATTATAAGAAAAGTGAAAAGATTCACCACAAGTGCGCAAAGTGCAGTGAACTATTGATAGAATTTTAGAATAGCATCCTCTACATTTGCACTAATTGAAATGTCATTAAAACTGTTTATTACAGTCAAAAGAATTTTTCATCTTTCCTGTGCTATATATGCTACATTATACTAAACTCCTTTTTTATCCTATCTGAATCTTTTTAAATCTCTCATTCTCTCTCCCTAGAATTATGTAGGTACTAAACTCCTTTTCTGTCTCATTGTATATGCCATAAATTGTCACCATCTTGAAGATATATGAAATAATATCATTTTGCAATTGAAATTTCTATATAGTACATAAAAAAATGTTCAATGTCAGAATGCAAAAGTATACTGTACTATTAGTTCCAATAACTCCCCCACTAACCATCATCTTACAACATATCCTTGGATACTTATAGCTGCTGCGAAATTCTGCATCCTCCAGTTCTTCCAGTCCAAGTGTGAAAGATGTAATTTGTATGTACTACTAAGCGAATGAGACAACAAGAGTTAATATATATATTTAGAGGGCTTGTAGCCAGAAAGAGAAAAAATACATATTAAAACTAACTGGTCATATTTAAATATTTTCATTTCAGATCAACGCTACTCTCTGTTGAAACATCAACAAGAAAAAAAGAACGAAGAACGTGACTAATTAACCATAGTAGAAATGTCAATAATAAACATTGCATTACTTTTAGTGCTATTAGCATCAGCTACCACTAGCAGTGAGCAGATTAGTACAAGTTATCCTGTTATAAATAAATGTGTTGACTTTGAACACTATATGACGACGACGAATGACAGCAACAAACTCAATGAGTACGACAATCATTATTGGACTCCAGAAGCGTCAATACTCAGTAGCAACAACATCAATAAAGATAACCCTGTGACGTTTACGTAAGTCAGTCAGTATATAATATCATTCTTAAATTCTGATTATTTTAGTGCTATAAAATAAAATCTCATTTTAGATGGAACAACATGAACAGTAATTTGTCTTGTGGAATTTTTCGTCTACCGGCAGTCTATTCTTCGTCAACTAGAAAAAGATTACCACCTGCATATGACTATAAAAATAATGTAAAACTAAATGAAAATGGTACATTAACTTGGATAAATAGTTATGGAGAAAAAGTGATTACTGCTTCTGAAAACTTTTGTGTTGTCAAAATTAAAAATGATTCAGTCATATTTAAAATTTGTTTATCTACTTCATGTCCTAAAAACGAAATGTGCATACGAAAATGTTGTCCTGTTGATCTTGTGTTGAAAGTTGTCGGAACTCAATTACAATGTGTAGATAGAGAAACTACTTGGAAGCCTGTGTATTATTATAATGAGAGATCAAAATCTCCTGAGGGAGATATACATACTAATAAGAATAAACCTTTGATAATTTATGGAACGCCAAAATGCAGTGGTGATCCATATTATAGGTTGTGGCAAAGAAATAGGTAATGTATTGACGTAATTAATAAAAATTATGACAGATGTAAAAAATATAATGTTCAATTTGCACAGACCTCATCGCCTTCTTCTTAATGGAAAATTTGTTGAAACAAGTGATATTGATAATGAGTCATATTTAGTTCCACGAGATTCTTTTTGTATTGATGGTGCTTATAATTATAGTGGAAATGAGAATGAGCAAATAGCAATTGTATGTCCAATTAGAAAATGGAAAGAAGCAGATGTAAGTTCAATGTATCATTTATATAATATTTATTTATTGAAATTGATACGACTTGTAGACCTGGCGTTATCCTCTGTATGCAGCCATTTTAATTACATCTGCTCTATTTCTTTTATCAACTGGAATAGTTTTCTTAATTTTATGGGAGAGAAAGGTAATCTTAAAAGTTTTTAATTCTTTTTATAACTGTGAATTATTACTATTTACTATTCTATTTCTTTTCACAGAATATTCATGGATGGTTTCAATTCTCATATATAATGACGCTATTTACAACATTCTCACTATTGGCTATTGTAATGCTATTTTCCAATCAAATTCGTGCTGCGTCTCCTCTTTTATGTAAAACATTTGGTAAGTTTTTTTTAACATTTTTAATTCAATCATTTTGAGAGAGTGTGTCTATAGTGTGTCGATACATTCATTGATGTCTCATATTTTCAATTAAATGTGACACATGTAGTGTATATGATATGATGCTCTAGCTTTTTAAAGTCCATAGTTCACAGATAAAAAAATATATAATGTTTCAGTTTTAGTAATATATAGAAATAGTTTGAATGCATGATTATTGCATGTGAGATTTACAACGTGTAAACTACAAGAAGATATTCCAGAAAGAAATATATATCAATTGATATTGGCTATAATATTTTCTATGACACTTTTCGATAGGGTCGTTGATTCATCTATCCTTTCTCTCATCCTTTTTCTGGCTGTTTTCTATGAACTTTGATCTATTTGAGAGATTTTCGTAAGTAAATATATGTCTTTTAATGTATTATATACGTGCATTTTTAAGTGGTAATCTCTGTGTTGTTTATTTTAATTATCATGTCACTGCTTTAAAGTTCCGCTTTTTAAATTATAAAGTTTATACATAATTGCGTGGAAAATATGGTCGTCAAATAAATAAATAAAAGTGATACATTAGGAATACTTACATACAACACATTCATTAGAAATTGCAAAGTAAGTTTTATATTATCTTGTTGGCTTTTTTACTCTCGTCGCCTCATTTAAACTTTTGACATGTAATATGTCTCATCTCATATTGCTACCTCCAATCGCAATATAAACTATTTGACCCCAATATATGTTTATATCTCTACTATATGACGTCTATAAAGTGTCAATGATAATTTTATTATTATAATAATTAGTTCCAAGTAGTAATATAACTAGTATAGAATCGTTATTCATCAGCATTTCTTAATCATCATTAACCTGTAATATAATGGCATGATGACTTTGTTTCTTTCAGAGGTTGTCGACCGAGAAATATCCTTACTACCAAGGACTCCAGTTCCAGAATAAGATATGCACTCTTTGCTCTCTTTTCGATTGGGTAATTTTGAAATCGTTTTTATCATTAATAATAATATAACGCAATCATTTAATCCTCTTATATATAGTTTCCCATGTATCTTTGTTGGAACTGCAATTTTAATGGATCATCTTCACGAGTTGGTTTAATTTTTGTATTCTAAATACTTTAGTTCTAAAGCTATGATTTATCTGTGTAGAAATGATCCACATTTTCCACCGATACTTTCACCGAGATTTGGTCATAATAAATGCTATTTTAATAGCAGAGCAGCCATGTTTCCATATCTTTATGCGCCAATAGGTATAATAAAATACATAAAATAGTCCAAATTATCTAAAACAATTTTAATCATTCAGGTCTCTTGCTTGTCATCAATCTAATGTTTTTTCTAAGCACTGTCATCCGACTTAGAAATTACATAGCTGCAACAGAGTTTGCAAGAGCAGAACATAAAAGTGGAACATTACTAATGCAACTTGTAGGAAAATTATTTTTCTTATTTGGAATCCTTTGGATATTTGAGTTTCTCTCATATTTGGTTGAATGGAATTTTCCTGAAAAAGAAGAACTGTTGAGAAATATATTTGTAGTGACTGATCTAGCAAATTTTGCACATGGAATTCCAATCTTTTACATTTTTGTGTGCAAGCCAAATGTTGTCTCTGTCCTTAAATCTAAATTCAGGTTCAGTTGGTCTACTGTTACAGCTATTACATTTTTATAGATTAACTCTCTCTCTCAATTACTTAAGACTTATTATAACAAATTAACAAATCTAATAATATATATAGTATTTTTGTAAATAGTTTTATCTCTTAAATAATATAACAATATAGCATTACCTACTGATATATAGAGCTTTTTGCTTCTTCTTTTTTCTCTCTAAGCCTTATTGTTTTATTTGCTGTGATGGTTTATTTTCAATGTTTGCATAATTGTGATTACAAATTTATTGCAGATTCCTGAGACCTAAATGTGAGCAATTTGGTACTGCAACAGCAACAGGCAGCATGTTTGTGACTGAAAACACATAAAGATAGTTGTTGGTGGTGGTGGTAATTATTATTATTGCTTAAAGTTCTTCTTCAGTTGTACACATGAGTGTCGATGCATTTATTAGAGTATATTTCTGTGCTGCCTTTACTACTACTACTATTGTTTTTATTATTTTTTCATGTTGTAATGATTCAATGCTTACAGAATATATACACGATACACTTTTTACATACAAGAAATGAAATAATTTAATGATATTATGATTTGATGTATAATGAGACAAATATTTTGATTTATGAAATATATTGTAAGAAATCATCTTTTCGTTTTATTAAAGCTTTAATTATGATGAAGAAAAAAATGAGATGTAAAAAATATGTTCTATATAAATATAATATATATATACATATGTGTATTATTAATAATATTATACAATAATTATTTTTTATTATTATTATTACTAAATGCAGTCTGATTTATATTTGAGGTATGGTAGATATATATGTAAGTTTTAAGTAGGTTTAATAGTAACTAGTCGTATATGCAGTTAAATGTACTTAATGTTGTAGAAGATCATTTGTTCTCTATTGCTTTTCAAGGCATATAACTCAATGGATTATTATTATTTTTTCTTGCACATATAAATAATATAGTTTGATTTTCACTATTTGTAAATGGTTCATTAGGTCCTTCTCCGTAATTTCTTATGCCGTCTATGCAGTACTGAAAAAGAAATATATGTAGTCAGGAATTATTGAGCAAGAATTATAAATTATTATTACCTGATCTTTTCCAAAAAGAAAGCTCAATGAAGTTGACTGTTGTTCACCTGCTAGTGAATACTCGTACATTAACTTTCCATCTTTTCGTAATCTGAATTTTAGATGCTTAAACAAATCTTTGTGTTCTACAGGACTAATTCTCATTGCAACGTCCTAAATAAAGTCACAAATATTGTTAGGCTATTAAAAATTATATTTTTTGAAATATGTATATTACCTTCGAGAATGGAAAAGCAAGTGTGAGATTCTGATAACATTGCGATTGAAATGAAGGAGGATAATGTTGAACAATATGTGGTCTCAGATTTAGCTCCTTTGTATTTACTGGGATTCTCATATCATGGAAAAAGTGTGGACTCCATTTTTTATCTTGAGGATTTAATGGTGCACATCCTCTGTTCCCTGTTCCAATTCCGAGGTCATATATGGAATCAATATCACAGCATTTCTATCATATAAAAATAATGCTATAAGTAAAGGTTTATAGAATAACAAAAGTTCTGTTTGTCTATACCTGTATACATGGGGTATCTGGTGAATTGCACAATGGTTTACAAATAAGTATTTCAACTATTCTTGGACTTATTCCATTAATACAGTATGAGTCTGGATAATAAAACTCATTGTCATATTTTAACATTCCATCAGGCATAAATACACTTTTCCTTTCAACTATTCGTTTAGCAATGACATTATCAAATTCACGAACAAAGCCTTGAAATTGAAATCTTCCAGTTGTACAAGACAGTGGTCTTTTTTCTAATGTAAAATTTAAAACTCGATTGTTAGATGTAAAATATGAAGGAGCTTCCCATACAGCAAAATTTGATTTGTTTTGTATAGAGGAATCATCAAGTAATTGAATATCCAAATTATTATTATTAACACTAGTTTTTAAATGTGAGTCTTTGCCATTATTTCTACAATGATGTGTGTAACCATCATGAATATCATTATTTTCAAATAATTGGCAACAAGTTGGAAGTGGTTTGGTAATAATTGAACGTAGAACAGGAATAGCAGACATAGCTTTTAATTTAGGATTTATATTTTTAGCAATATTTTTTTCTTCTTGACTACTTTTAGTACTAATTTTATTCCTATTCTTATTTATAGTTTCTCTTTCAATACTCTCACTTTGTCTTTCTTTACTACTCGAAGAAGATTTATTTTCTACTGAAGAACTTTTCTCTCCACTTTCTCGTGAATTTTTAATTCTTATTCTAACTTTTGCATTTGGTTTACGTTTCAAGTTATAAAGATTTGCTAAGGATGATTTACTTGCACTGACATTCTCTTCTTTGCTATTACTGCTACTACCAGTATTGTAAATATTACTGTTAAAAGTTCCATTATTAAAAACTCTTCTAAATTTGTTTGTTATTGGTTTAGGAGTTGTGGTTGTTGTCGTAGATCTACGTCTCATCAATAGGGGTATAGTCGTAGAATTTAGTATTGAAGAAAATTTCTGCTCAGTGACTTTAGCAATTGATGATGATGATGACTGATATTCTATACCTATAAAATGAAGAAAAAAATGAAAAAGCAATATATAAATAAAACATGCTGTTGCAACTGCAATTTGTTTAGGTAAAAATATAACATGGTTTATTAAACTACTTTTGTTAAAGTGCAGAAAAGTTAACAGTGTTAGTATAGTAGTAAATAAGGTATATATATTATACTACAGCATTTGATGTAAAATTTCAAATGTACATATAAGCATGCAGGCAAGTAAGTATAAGTAACTATTTTAGTGCGTATACGTAAGTGAAATATATTTATAAATAAATAAAAGGTTAATTGAGCTAGTCATATTGTAAATTTTATATTGAGACTATATAGTTTAAGAGATGAATTTATAAGGAAAGTAGGTAGAGTAATGTAAGGAATGTTGTTGAGAGTTATGACGATTTCGTCTAGATTTTTTAGTAGATTTTTGACGATTACTATTATTACCACTAGCTGATGAAAGTTGATCTTCTCCAAAAGCATTACTTCCAGAGCAAGCAAAAAGTATTGTTTCAGATTCCTTATTTGAAAAGTCGACTCCAGAGCCGTAGTCTACACCATCAACACAATATTCTTGTACTCGAACAGTCATTGGAACATTTACTCCTTTAGTAGTCTGTCGTGGATATTGTAAATACCCATCTTTTCTTATACGGAATCTGTTACAGAAAAAAAACAACAAAAAATACTCATTCAAAAGTGTGCATACTTTCTATATATATAGTTATAAACTTTTATAGATACACTTACTCTAGATTCATAAACTTCTTGTTCATATATGTACTCATAGCATTAGCAACTCCTTGACTAAATGGAAAGACAGTCGTCTTATTAGTTGTACACTTATGTTTGAAACTTGTTGGGAATTTTTGTATAATATGAGGATTCAATGTAGCCAATTCGAAATCTGTTAATTTGTTGAACATATCATGGTACAAGGTTGGGTACCACTGTTTAGAGCTTTGAGGTGGAGCAGGTACACATCCACGTTTAGATTTTCCAAATCCAAAAGAGTAGATTTCATTCATTTTACAGCACTTCCTAAATCATATTCAATTGTGTTGTCATTATACATATAAAAAATTAGATTTATAAAGAATTTCTTACTGTATACAAGGCGTCTCTGGGTCAAGACAATTAGCCTTACATGCTAATACTTCCAATTTCTCTTTATCAAAACCTGCATATAATTTAACAAGTCAAGAATTTCAAAATTATGGTCATGTATATGTTTAGCAAATGTAATATAAATTAGCCATGTGTAGAAAGGATACGAAATTATTTAGTATAATTCTATAATGTCATGATTTATAATAATAATTTTAATGCGATTAGGCCTACAGTTTCTAACTACAAAAAATTTGTAGAGAAACAAACATAGTATGATTTACAAGTTACGTGAGTTTGTTCCTACTACATAAAAAATAGTTCTCATCTCTGTACTACTACACATTAGTTTGAAAGTGCATCTTGTTGTTGTACACTATTAACAGTTAGCTATAATTATAGGGCATGAATAAATGTTTCTTTTCTTTCCTAAGAAAGTGTATGTAAGTTCAATTCTCACCGTTTATACACCATTCTGAAGGTCTATAGTATTCATTTTCATATTTGAAATAACCATCAGTGGTAAAATGATTGTCACTTTTTCCACCACGTTTTCCATTTAGATCCAACATTGCTGTAAAGTTTGACCATTTACATGACATGAAGCTTTTTTCTAACCTATAAAACAACAATACACAATTATAGCATTTTACTAAATTCACAAATAATATGTATTTTTTTAATTACCTAAACTTGACTGCCTTTTTTGTACTAAGTAAATGAGCAGGAGCTGTCCAAGAGCTTTTTCTTAGTAATGAATTTTGTCCGAAGTCATCACTTCTCTGTAAACTATTTCCACAATGAAAAAACATTACATCTTCCATTTCCATTTTACAACAAACTGGTAAAATTGGCATTGATGACGGCTCTTCTCTTGACTCATCAGATTCACTACCACTTCCAAAACCAGAAATTGCACGGTAACTACTTCCAAATCTTTGGGCTAATGTCACTTGATTAGTTATCACAATTAAAACTAAAATCACACAACAACATGATGACTCTGAAGTTAAAAAGTTCCTGTACGCCGCCATGATTGTTTTCTTTGTTCACACTTTCAGCAAAGTGAAGACGAAGTGAAGAAGAAGCTCCTTTACTCTACACTTCAAGTGTAGTACTACAACTACTCATGTTTTCAACTACAATTCAGTGAATTTAATTAAAAAATAAGTCTTAATTTAAAAAGTAATATGCTTTCTCATCACTGATAAACTTTTAAAGTGTTTGGCGAGACGATAAAAGGAATAAGAAGACTGCTGTATATAGTTGTATACAAATAAAATAAACTCGGCGAATAGGTAAGTATTTTATTAGAGCAAGAGAGATGAGATACTATATATATAATAATAATCTTAGCTGAACCTTGACTTACTGGTTTTACTTTGTATATGATGATGATGAACCTAGATTTTATTCTTTATTTATTCTCAACACTTTGAGAGTATGACTTACTTTTACGTAATTAAGAGTGTTGTTGTTGATGAGAAAGCCCTTTGTGGTGGACTGGTGGTATTTTGTAACATGACTTGTTTGGGGTCAAATATTTACATTTCCACACATAATTTACAGACACTTTACACTCATCACTAAATCAGTTTATACAATTGTAACTAATGACAGAATCAGCAAATAATAATAGTGTATATGTTATTTGATGAAATGATACTTTTTTATTTCTAACCGGATACTCTTGTGTAGCATATACTAGTTAAACTTGCTTGAGATACACATTACCATAATATATGAGATGAAATATTTTATATAGCAAAGTCATAGAAGAGAATTTTGTCACATGTTATACAAGGTAAATCTCTGATTAAGCTTATATAGGTAGATACTGTTACATAAATCTGGTAGTGTAACAGCAGTAAAAAACTAGAATTAGATTAGTACATACAGAAATCAAGGTTACTACATTGTTGTATAAACCAATGACCTGAAATTAATTTCCAATAATCTCATTGTTGCACTCTGACTTTGACGTTAGTACAAATCAACAGAATATGCATGCAGTATGAGTGTAATAGTATAATAATGTAATCAACTCTATAATTTAGAAAAAAAGAAGCTTTTACTACTTGTACTACTAGTCGTCTGTTGTTAAATTGTAATTAGTAAGTCAAGCCACATACATTACGTGCAGAGTAGCATAACACATGCTATATGTATATTAGTAAAATTTAATAATGGAAGAAATGTTCTTAGTAAAATGAAATCAAGACGGGTATAATAATAACAGAGAAAAAATTAATGTATAACGAAAACTTGCTTACTTACTTGTAACATGATGTTTTTCTTAAAGCATATCATATCAGATGTAATTTTAAAATGTAGTTATTACTATTGATTATATATATGATGTGTTCTATGTGAGCAAAGCAAAAAATCGCACATTTATTGCATACTGAAAAGTAAAGAAAATCTACTCGATTCTTTCAACCTGCTCTTTTCTTCTAAAGACATTTAGATAACAGTCATACGCATGTATGGGAAAGTGTATTTATGATTATTAAGAGTAATAGGAAATGTGATGTCAATCTAAATTCTTAACATTCAACACCAAAAAAATGTGCATTACTTGTATGCATATATGTAGAGATATATAACTCTCGTTTTATTCTAACTAGAGCGAATAAGTTTGTTTGCGTGCATCATCTCAAAATGTTTTTTGAAAGTTTTGTCTTCTTCTTCTTCCCAAAAATCTCATCATGATCATCATCATCAAAATGTGATAAGAATCTTAAATTACTTTTCACACGTCAACCTTTACTCACTGAGAGACTCATATATTGACGATGATGACAAGTACAAGTAAAATTGCTGCTCTATTATTCAATAATGTTTTGTGGTCACTCTTTTGACATTTGTTGCCATTGCATGCTTTCATGTCGAGTAATAAGACCACCATATTTCATTTATGTATATGAAGATATGCCTTGCGATAAACATATCACAAAGTCATACTATACTATATGAAAATCCATTAAATTTGTGCATGAGCAATGAACATTTTTTATAGTGTTAAAAATGTAAAATTGACACTTGGCAAAGTTTGGATTTACTATTTTATGACAACTAAACTTCTTATACCTTCATATTTATCACTCATCTTGATGTATAAAGTATTTACTCTATAGTTGTCAGTCTCTTATGAATGAGATCCTTTAGGCAAAAATAAATTGAAGAAGAAGAAGAAAACGAGTAAGTCAAAGACATAAAACTCTGGAGGCGGACGTGAGGCATTTATTATCTGTTTTGTTGCGGTCTCTCTCTCTTTCTCTCTGTGATTTGCACAAAGACATTTTCATAAGTACAATAACAAAACAACAACGGGAGGTGAAATCATAACATTGAAAAAAGTTTCTCTTTCTTATTTCAGTTTACAAAAATTCTAAATTCACTCACATATAGAGAACTTATTGAAATTATGTTATTAGATATGTACATAAATTTCTTATACTGGCTCGGCATATATATATTTGTCCTTTAGAGTATTCTCCTAAGGCAAAAGCTTTATTATTCATTATCTGGATCACAAATTCATCTTCAACATTTATAACTTTTATACAAATAATAAACTCTCAGCTAAAAGAAGAAGACAAATACTCAAAATGAAGAAAGTATACAACATAAAAAATATAATAGCCAAAAGGAACATGATGAATATATGTACTTAACATATATTTTTTGCTAAACTTATGACAAGTTTTATCCGCCTTCTTTTTTTACTTTGTATATATAAAAGAATATCTCTCAACAACAACAACAAATTATTCATAACGTATAAGTACATAGATATTATTATATAGCGGCGAAATGTCAAGAGAATGAAGAATTCTTCATGAGAAAATCTTTGGGCATAATAGAATATAGACTTTATATACATACACTCACTTAGTAAAATGATAAACTGGCTAAACATAAATCAACATAAATCACAGATGTACACAGCAATTCAGTAAATTGTCTCATCATTTTAAAAGAAAGTGCAAGTAACATTGTTAGAGATATTTACATAAGTTCATTCATAGTATACACTTATAAAAGCGCACTGCACTCTAATGCCTAGTTAGTGATAATGACCAACATTTTGTCTACACTAATCAGAAAAAAACTATAACAAGACACTGGCAGGTAATTAATTTAATTTGCTTACATACATATACCTTTCAGCAAACAACTGAGTACAGTATGACTTTCTTAATAATAATAATAATATGGCTTTAAAAAAATGACTACTGAAGTTTAAAAACTTTTTGTCTCTCTGTCTCTACGTTATCATTATTTAAATGAATTATTAAGAGTTGGAAGCGACAGACGCTGTTGTAGGCGAAGGAGGTTTCATAGCACAAATAAATAATATACTTTCATCTTCAGTATTTCGATAAGTGTTACCATTTTTGATACCATCAACACAATATGAAGTTGCTGTATTGAACACAGAAACTGTTGTTGAGCCTTTAGGCCCCTTTATATTTGGATGTCTGTACATAATTTTTCCATCTTCACGTAGGCGAAATCTACAAGAGTAATAAATCAAATGAGAAATTAGATTATGAACTTAACCAAATTTTTTAAAATAAAACTTACTCAAGATTCACTTGAGCTAATGGGCTCATATGTTGTACAACTTGCTTTGAAAATGGGAAAACGAGAGTTATATTCTTAAAGCAGTCATATTGAAATTTTGGAGGATAGTTTTGTTGTATATGTGGATGAATTTGATCCTATATATTGCAATGAGAAATAATTAAATGAGTAGATTAATTAGGTAGTATGAAGCATTTACTTACCATTTCGTAACCACTTAATTTAGAGTTCATATCATGATATAAACTAGGTGACCAAGGTGTATCCTCTTTTTCCAATGGAACACAACCTCTTCTGTTCCCATTTGTTCCAAGATTATAAACTTCACCAGGATTACAACATTTTTGAATACAAGGTGTCTTGGCTGATTTACAATCAATTTTACAAGTTAGTACTTCAACAATACTTGAAAATATTCCATTAACACAATAAGAGCCTGGTGAATAGTAGTCACTAAAATGTTTTAATGTTCCATCTGGTAGGAATACAGTGTCTTTTTGTCCAGGGCCTTTATTAAAGTTATGGATGAATGTTTTTGTCCATTCATTCTCACAATGTAATGGCATTGTTTGAAGTTTGAACATTGTGATTTTACTTGAACTCATAAATGTTGGTGCAGCCATCCAGAGTCCAGTTCCATTTCCTGATGATTCATCATCAATTTCATTACTATCTGCTGGATTTTTGCAATAGTGAGAATCAGTTGACATTGGGTCTAAATGACAACATGTAGGTACAATCGGAATGATTGACTTTTTAATGATTGGTTTATTTGTTGTTGATGATGATGGTCGTTGTGTTGTTGTAGTGGTAGTTGTTGTCGTCGTTGGCTTTTTTGTTGTGGTTGTAGTAGTGGTGGTGGTAGTTGTTGTTGTAGTTGTAGAAGGTTTAGTCGTAGTAGATTTGGTAACTGCTATTTGGGTAACTAAAGGCTTTTGTGTTGGTTTTGCTGTGGTCTTTGGTGGCACAGATTCTAATTGTTCATTTTAATAAAGTTAAATAGTAAAAGAGTGCACCATGATATATTATGGTTTTTCATATGTCTTACCTGATTTCTTGGCACAAACAAAAAGTACAGATTCACTTTCTTGACTAGTAAAAGGCATTGATTCACCATAGTTCTTCACACCGTCTACGCAGTAGTTTAATGTTCTAGTTTTGGACATAATGGCAATATCATCTGAAGTTTTGTTTGGATGAATAAGCCAACCATCCTTTCTCAAACGAAATCTGAAATTAACATATTCATCATAATATATATAGTTCAGTAGCTATAACTGATAGATACTTTGACACTAAGAGCTCTAATCATTTTACTTCATTAAACAACTCAATAAATGTCATACATTTGTGTCAAACTATTGTCAAGCAGCAGTAGCAGCTTTAGGTCATAAACAATAAAAGGAAAATTTTTTTTATGTCGTTTTGCTCGATTTAGAAAACATGGCTGTCAAGTGTCAACTCTAAAGCATTTATTAACGGTAATCCGATATACTACTGTGCACAAGACATTGAATTAAATATGCATACGTATATATACGAGCGGCATATGGCATTTATGATATTTGGCACAAGCCTTACTATTGTTTTCAAGAGATAATTAAAGTGTAAAGAAGCAAAGAACAAGTTATGAGAGAGAGAAATCGTGTGTAAAAGAACTGATATACTACATGGGTTATGAATTTTTCAACCTGAATAATAGTAATTGTCTATTGCATAAAAGTTTGTCAGTAAGTAGTAAAAGCGAAAATCATTGTATAATATTAATAAATCAACTTACTTTAAATTCAAAAAGGGTTTTCGTAAAACTTTCTTTAAAAATGAAGAGAGCTCACCACCAAACGGAAATACTGTCTGTAATTTTGGAGAAATACAATAGTATATTAGATTGCTACAAGAAATTCTCAACACTCTTTCTTCTTTTTCTTACCGTCATTTGATGTGGACATGCACTTTTGAAAACTTTTTGATTATTTTGAATAATATGTGGTCTTAAGTTATCCATTTCTTCACTTGTGAGTCTTTTCTCTTGGTTATGATAAAATATAGGACGCCAGAGAAGTTCCTTATCTTTTGTGTCAACTGGAACGCATCCACCTATTAGAAAAAAATATTTTCTGTAATGAGAATTTCTACTTTTACTGGAGAAAAGTCTTAATTGTCACCTTTCTTTCCAGCTACACCTAAAGAGTACACTTCTTGCATTCCACAGCACTTGTGTACACAAGGAGTCTCTGGATCATCGCAATTAGGTTTACATATCATAACCTCAACTTTTTTGTCCCTGAATCTGTTAAAAAAAAGTTAAAAGGGTTATACAAATTAATTGATTTGAAGCAAAAAAAGTTGTTTTCGTTTGATTTATAATTTATCTTTAGTGATTTTGATTGAATTATAGTACGTGATACGAGAAAAGACAAAAGTGAGAATATGTTGAGTTTCAATAGACATAATAGAAATTGATTTCTTTGCACTTTACACTTGCTCAAACTTGCGTATAGTTTCGTTTTTTTTGTCTGTCAATCTAAATGATGTTTTTGTACTATATGCAAATTAAATTTCTTTGAGTTATTACAATCCAATAACAGTTATGTTATACATTAGCAACTTTTAACTGAAATTGACAATAGAAGGTTATTACATTATAATAAGAGATTACTACAGATTATGAAAAGATAATGGGCGTGTAATGTTAGTTTTTTTGTTGTTAGTAGTTCATTGTACAACACTAATTTGTTTTTAACTTACCCATTGATGCACATTTCATCTGATCGATAGTACTCGTTTTGATATTTTAGATATGGTTGCCCATCATGAAGTAAAAAGTGGTTATCTCTTGTTATCAACGACGACTCATTTAGTGAAAGCGTAGCTATGAATCTCCGACTATTAGAACATTTTGGTTGACGTTTTTCCAATCTGTCACATTTAAAAAAACAGCATTAGTTGACATTGACATTTCTAGATTATATGTTACTGTCGCTTTAGCTTTTACAGTGAATAAGAAATTGATTTATCGTCAACTGATTCACAACAAGATGCTAACAAGTTACGACTTTTAAGTGTGCAAAATGGAAACATAAAATTTCATCAATGTAAAAGTCTCAATACATTACTTGTTGACTAGCTCCTGCCAGCTTAATCAAAAAGATTAAAGTCAATCTTTTTACGACATTTTATACAAGTTTTTATATTTTCAAAGAAATCAACTTTATTGCACCAAACAGACTTTTACACTCTAGGATATAAATCTAACAAGAAAAGTGTAGATATAAAAGTAAAAGAATTTGACATGTCAATATAAAATTCATATGAATATGCAAAATTGGCAATGACAGAATATTTACTAACCTCGACCTCACATTGTATGAGCAATAAAATATAACTAATTTTTTAGAGATTTTTTTCTCAATTTTTATTTTAGCATTTGCGAAAAATCATTTGCAAATTGAAAGTGAAAAGATCACACAGCAATTGCACAAGAGAGCAAAAAGTATATAATCAAGCTAAAGGTAGCAAATATATGCAAAAAGATTTTTTGCTTTCCTTTTATGCACCGTGTGTTCTTTTTTGTTATATTACTGTTATTATATAGTTTTGACGTCGTTGGTTGACGGCTACTTGTTGTTAGCTACTATAACTTCATATTATCAGCATCGTCGTCAACTCACAGTCAACTTTTTAATAGTGAAGAAAACACAGTGACCCTTTATATACCACCATATGCTCTGTAAATCTCTTATACAAGATGGAAAGTGAATCTTTAATAATGTAATGACTCAACTGCCTACTACTACTCTGCCACTGACAACTACCACTAGCAGAGATGAATGAACATTAAAAAAAACTTGCATCTTTTTATACTAGTTATGTGAGACAACTTACACTGCCACATATTATGTATACAGACTATAAAATTGATATATGATAGACATAGAGATTACTACATACTAATAGGAAATGAAATCAACTAACTAGTAAACAATTTCCCATTCATTAGGCTCTGATTTTTTTATATGAGCATTACTTATGTCATATTTTTTGTAGTTGGTTAACATCTAATAGCAAAAATCAAGATTTCAAAAATGGTCAATTCATCAAGCAACTAATGCTGGCAAAAAATTATATAGCACAATAAATTGTTTTTTACCTAAAATTCATATTGCTACTTCTTCCGGCAATCAAATATGATGGAGCTTTCCAAATAGTATTTGCACCAGCAACACCTTCTTCCAAATTGTCACCACAATGAATTAAATACTTTCCATCTCGACTTATACTCATGTGACAACAACTATGTAACACAGGCTCAGGCTCACTAAAAACTTCACTAATCACTGAACTAGCTCCTGTTGGATTATTAACACTATTACCACGTCCTCCTCTACCACTAATACTTATATCACCTTTCTTTATATTAACATTAATTAATTGCTCATTAATATTATCATGGAGTAGATCTCTTGCACCGGGTAGTTTCAATGGTACAATAATTGCTGGTAGAGTTCCTTGATGTGTCATATTTCCAAAGGAATTTTCTGTGCCATCTCCAAGATAATTATATGCCAGCATCATTGCTGCTGGTATTAATGTTACCAACAATGCTGCACCAGTACTCACAGGCATTTTGTAAACTTATTTTAAAAACAAATAATACTCAAAAATTTAACAGACACACACACACAATACACAACAATGTGTCGTGTATTGTTTTTAATGTCACTCTCTCTCTCTTTCCACTTCACTACAAATACTGATGAACAAATATCAACATCAGTGAAATTAAAAGTCAACTTGCTTACATATAAAGCTAGTAGAGATAGTATGCATATTATGAATGGTTGAGACTTGATAAAAATTGGCAAAGGGAACGAGTAAGCAAAGTCAAATGCAATACAATATTCTTCTTTCCTTCCTTCCTTCCGTTGTTTCTTCTATTCAGTCTCTTCAATAGCAGCAAGAAAAAGGCAAGAACCAATTGTCATGTTCGTTCCTTTAAAATTGCATTATATGACTACACTTTACTTGCATCTCCCTTTTTTATGCATCATCATTCTCAATCTCACGATTGTGTCGTCAACAGTGTAAGTAGACACATCATATGGCTATAACATGTAATAAACGGGGATAGGATATAGGAAAACAATATATGCAAACTTCTCATACATATGTGCATTCAAAAACATTGTTGTTCTGATGCTATTATGTTTGTACTCTTGTCATGTTAATGTAGAAGAAAATATGAAAAAATATATAAACTATATAACTACTTATTGCTAACTGACGACGACGACAATGATGAAGAGAACTGCAAGGAAAAGAGTAAAAGTTATATACTTCCACATTTATTTGGTGATGGTACATAATGCACACTTGAAATTCAGGTTTTGATTTGCTTTGCTTTTATATTATATTAGGTAGTCTTTGGGAGATTGACTGTGTAGAGAATCCCTAATTCTCTTAAGCAATGAAAGTGAATAAGCAAGTGGAAAATTGATTGGCTATGTATACTTATATGTAGAGATTTTTTGTTTCACACTAACTGTTGTGTAATTCAGTTTACTGACTCATATAGATGTAATCTCTAGTTTTTTATGTACTAGCGGAAATTTTATAGACTGAAAAAGACAGAAAAAAACTATTTTAGAATGCAGGAACTGATTTGTTGACTTGATTTATGGCTAACACAAGTCATCAGAGATAAAGACAATAATATATATTTTTTTGGCATCATCACATAATAAATATATATATTTTATGTCCTGAAATTAAAAGTTGAAAAAAGAGTCACTTTTATTTTATTTTCAATATACTACTCCTATTGGAATATCGAAAACAGTGTGAAGAATCACGACCTTTGTTAACTGTTAACTACTAATTCATAATGGTTGGTGAGTACAAGAAAGATATTGTTAACATTTTAAAGAGGAAACTTGTTTTCACTGACTTTGAAGGAAGATAAATATATGATGAATTATATCAGAAGCAGTAGCAAGTAGAAGAAGAGAGATAAGTAAAAATTGCAATAAGTGTAAATCAAAATGCATTCAATAAAACGTTTATTGTCGCTTTGTTTTGTCATAAGTTGACTAAACATAAAATGAAATCTTAATTGAAATTTGCACGACATGATTCTTTAGAGGAGAGGAATTCAAAAGACGACATTTATTTACAAGGAAAGAAAGTGAATTTTTTTGAAAAGTTTTTCTACAAGAGTGTTAAAGTAGAACAAATGAATTCCACTGCTAAGAATTTTGCATATACTAAAAGCCTTTTATAAGCCCTTTGACTCTTTATAATCATATTTATTCACTTTTTTTTCTCTCTCTCTATTTAATCGTTTTTAGTGTTGACGAAAGATTTAAATCTCTTTTTTATATAGCGAGACGACATATAGTTTACTATAGCCAAAAAATATCTTCTCTTTATCTTTTTATGAACATGATGACACTTAATGACTTGTTTGACTTGACCCTGAATAATGTTAACGGTTCTCTTGAGAAAAGATTTTTGCACAAACTTGACCTTTGAGAATTGACTAGAGAAGTGAAGACAGAAAGTTAAATCTTTGTGTGACAAACTGTAGGTCCTACAGTGTAGGATGTGAGGTCATTTTTATTATGAAGAGCAGGTTTAAAAATGAAGTTCATAATAATTCATCAATTTACAGAGAGATAGAGAAGATGAGAGAGACAGAAACGTGATGTTGAGAGAAAATATGCTGAATTACTTTATTATAGCTCATGAAAGCTTCGTAATTTTCGCTTTCGTTTAGAGATACAATTTCGTTCTCATGTTTCTTCTGAATTTGTTACATTTTTATTAGAGTTGAATATGTTCAATCATCATACATGCGACTTTTTTTATGTGCTACACATCATATAAAAGCAATTGAAATTCAAATTGTGTCTTACTTTTTCTTCTTCTTTTGGTTTGTTATTTTGTCTGTTTCGTTCGTGTGTAATCGAATAGCAATCGATCAACATTTTTACAGATGAGATCGTGGACCACCACACCATTAAATGTTGTCTCTTTTTTGCATGGTCAAGTCTTCTATGTAGAGATGAAGAGAGAGATCAAAATCATGTTGCAAAAGATTCTGGTTTTCTTTAATTTACAAAAGTCGAATCTTTCAATTAGTATTCAATTCAATGACAATTTGTTATATATGTAGATTATGGATTAAGAAAAATAAAAGAAAGGGTTGGGCTGCAAAAAAAAGAAATTATGACAATAAATGATAGACAATAATGAAACATAATATCAAAAAGGTCTCTTATTACCCTATGTACATTTTTGTAGACTTTGACTTGCATAAAAGGGCATCGTGAGATTCTCTGATTTCTTGTTTTACATTTAATTTATTTTGTTCAAGCTTGAAGTCATCTAGTGTTGTGAAGAATAAGTAATGCCATGCTCAGAGGTTTTTGAAATTGACTTTCAGAAAAAGAAATAGAAATATTAAAGTTCATACAAAAAATTGAATTTTGACTCATAAACTTGTAATTAATTACAATTTATATCAACATTTAGGAAAGCCTGAAGTCTAGGCTGTTAATTGAATCAGTTGAAAAGATTGTAGTTTGCTTGTTAAGTTAAGAAAAGAAGATGGAAAAAACAGGACCGGTCAAATTGGCGAAATTCACTCCGCCGGTAATTAATGATAATGAGACTGGATGGGGTCCAATTGGAATTCCTGAACAATTTAAGGATATGCCATATCAGCCTTTTTCAAAAAGTGATCGATTAGGAAAGGTAAGAAGATTATAGAAATTTTTAGAGTGATATTTTTGTAGCCATATGTTCAATGTTGTTTGTTGAATTGTTTAGATTGCTGATTGGACTGGTGCAACTTATCCAGACAGAAGATTTCAAAGTAATTTGTGAAAGTATTTGCTACACGATTTATAAAGTAATATGCTAATGTATGTTTTTTCTTTTTTCTATAGATAAATATATTCCACAATTTGGAATGGGAAGTGGTAATCAATTTGCTTATTTCCACGATGAAGATGAAAGCTCATTCCAATTGGTTGATACAACAAAAGTTCAACGTCCATTGTATCAAAGATCTAAATTTAGACCTAATCAGCGTAATATGAGAATGAGACAACAAAATCAAAGAAATATGGCTGCTGGAATGCAACAATTGAAATCAAATAAAATGAAAGATCGTAAGTTTCAAAATCAAAGAGGACGTGGAAGATTTGATCAAGGAAAGCAAATGAAAAATCGTGAAGCATCAGTAACAGGTAAATAAATTATTAATTGCAGTATATTAGTTTTAATTTTTATAATATTTCATAATCTAATCATAATCATAAAATGTTTATTCTTTTTTACAATTTTTAGTTAAAGCTGATTGGGTTAACATTGAAGATATGGATTTTCCACGTTTGAGTAAATTGTATCTTCCCAATGTAAAAGAAGCTGAAGATTTGGTTAAATGTGGATCAGTTGAATTTTATGATAAATCTTATGATCGTGTTAGTGTCAAAAATGAGAGGCCACTTGTTTCTGTTGACAGAATTCATCATACAGTCACAACTTCTGACGATCCAGTGATTAGAAGAGTAAGTATAATATAATATGAAAACATTAAAATAATTATTACTCTATGCATAGAATTTGATCATTTGTTGTCATACAATGTAAAATTGGTATTGACATCAAATATAAAGTCTATGCAAAAATAATGGCTTTGAGGCGTTGTACTGTTACTTGTTTCTGTATATCAGTGCGGTAACAAGAGCCAACAACTTCTTTATAATAATAAATATAGAAGTATTGACATTTAAACTAATGCTTTTTTTGTTTTGTTTATTACAGCTATCTAAAACTGTTGGAAATGTCTATGCTACAGATTCCATTTTAGCAACATTGATGTGTGCTACTAGATCAACATACTCTTGGGATATTGTTGTACAAAAGATTGGAGACAAATTATTTTTTGACAAAAGAGATAATACATTTGATTTATTAACTGTCAATGAAACATCATTAGAAGCTCCAATTGATGACCCTGAAATGTTGAATAATTTAGCACTTGAAGCTACTTTTGTATGTAACAATTTCTCTCAACAAGTTTTAAAAATGGGTGAAGATAGATTCAAATTTGAAGAACCAAATCCATTTATTGGTGAAGAAGAAGAAGAAAAAATGGCTTCTATTGGATATAGATATAGAAAATGGGATTTAGATGGAGGAATTGTTTTAGTTGCAAGATGCCAACATGATGCAGTTATGCAAAGTCCAACTGGCGAAACTCAATATATTAATATTAAGGCATTGAATGAGTGGGATCCTAGATCAGCTAGTAAAAGTAGTTATCAGGTAAAAATAATTCAATCAAAATATAATCGAAGCTATTAACTCATCAACTAATATTTTTTTAATTCTGTTCGAATAGTACACAACATCTATTGATTGGCGTCAAAAACTTGACTCACAAAGAGGTGCAGTTTTGGCAAACGAGTTGAGAAATAATGCTTGTAAGTTAGCAAAATGGACTGTTCAAGCCCTTTTAGCTGGCTCTGATCAATTGAAATTCGGGTATGTGATTTATTTAACTGAAAGTAATCTGATTATATTAATTCAACCTTCTTTCTATTACTTTCTGTAGATATGTATCTCGTCTTCATGCTCGTGATGATACAAGTCATGTTATTTTGGGTACTCAACAATTTAAGCCAACTGAATTTGCTACACAAATTAATCTAAACATGGACAACGCATGGGGAATTTTACGTTGTATTATTGATATTTGCATGAAGCAAAATGATGGCAAATATCTTATTTTGAGAGATCCAAATAAGGTATGGAAGCAAAAGTCACAGTATAATAATTAACATTTCATTTTAAATAATATTGTTTTATTTTCTTATAGCCTTTGATCAATTTATATGATATTCCTGATACAACATTTGAAGATGAAGAAGAAGACTCATCGGATGAAGGAAATGGTTAAAAAATTTGATTATAAAACTTTTCATTTTTCTTCTCTTAATTTTTTTCTTTGCATGCAATTATTTTTTCAATTCTTTATTTACTTATTATTCTTTTCAATATCTCTCTATAATAGATCAAGAGGCCAACTAAAAGTATTTTGTGGGGGGTTGATTGAGAGTAGCCGTGCAACTTTTTCTTCGTAGAAATATTTTCAATCTTTTAAAAAAAGTATGCATATTATAAATAATATATATTTATTTCTATGTCATGCATGTGTATGTATGTAATAATATAATTATTATTGTTTATGTTACGGGTGTTTGGCATATAAAATAAATTGATTGATTCATATTATTATCATTAATGATATACATGTTTGGTAAATATTGTTGTTTTTCTACTTTACACTTAATTTCCAATAGTCTTAAAGTCAATTTCTTTAATATTTTTAAGCATGCCATTTCTTTGAGCTTTGAATTCCATACGACAGAATGGTACAAGAAATAATGGGCATTCAGCAATGATTGTCTCATGTACTTTAGTAGTTGTTGAACTTACAGATGTAAATGTCATATCCGCATCAGTATGTACTATTATTGTAAAAAAGGGAAATTCTTACAAAGATTTAATAACAATGCAAAATATTAAAAATATTAAACCTTACAACAAAATTTCCAAAAACAAGTTACATGCTCTGAAGTAATTTTATATGGTTGTCGTTGTTTTCCCCATTTTATTTCAGGTGTCACTTTGTAAAGACTATGAATATGATTTGTAAGAAAAGGTAGTGTGGCCAGATGCTCATTATATTTAACACCGTATTGCCAATTGTCAAAATTTCCATTATCAGAATCAATTTCAAAGTCAATTCTGTACAATTATATAAGAGGAGATTAATTAAATGAAAAATGATTATCAGAATGAATGAAAATATATTAACTTACACTGTAGGATTCATTTTTTGCCAGTTGGAAAAGTCAGCCCAAAATTCCCATGCTATTTTAGGTTGAGCATCTATCACAATTTCAAAAACTTCAGTAAATTGAGATTTCCGAAGAAATAACCAATAAATTATAGTTGCTCCAAGTATTGTATAGAAACCTTTCTTGGTTCCAGATTTTAGTCGTATAACTTTCATTACTGATTTCATTGTATGAGAACAAGAGCAAGAAGGAAACTAAAAGAGAATACAAATTTTTTCTCTGGTTGTTAGATAGCTTAAAAAGAAGTCTGTTATGCTATGTATTAAAAAGATTAACAAATTCCAAGAAATGACTGACTCCTTACATTAGACTAACAAAATACTCTACTCTCTATATGTTCTACGATGATATCCCTTACTTTTATCTATTACAAGTTTCCGTTACTGAATTGACGTCCTTCTTCTGTTGTTTATATGCATTATGTATTTTATGGAATTCATATGTATGTATTTTTTTAAACAATAATTTATTTTTCTTCAAATCTGTGCTCCATCTCAGTCTTGATTATTTTATACATATAAGTAACAATCTTATATAAGTTATATGAACAATCACACAAGTAATACATTATGTTTTTTAAGTATCAAAAACCGGAAGCATTAATATCAATATTATAATATTTATACTTTTGAAAATTGTACGACATGTGAGAAGATCAATCATTTACCATGTTATGTACAAGGTTATAAAACATTATACTTTGTCAAACTACAAAATTACATCATTATCTTACAACAACAGGTTTTTTAAATATATATAATATAATTATTTGTGGTTTGTTTTTAAGTTCAGAGTTTTCTTGATGTATTTATGTACATTATGTATCCTTTAAAGTCTATGAAACTACACAACCCAAAAAATGAATATTTATGTACTTAATTACTATTATTACAAATAGCTGAAAAGTCTATGTTTGTCAAATGTGGTAAGCTAGTGAGATCAGGAGACAAAAATTTATCAATGTCAACTTCTACACCCCCAGTCAAACTCAATTCGGATGAAGTTGGTGGAGGTGGTAAACGTACTTTTCGGCCAGCATCTTCTTTGAATATATAGGTACCAAATGGCAAGTCAAGTAGGTGAGAAAAGAATGGTGTATCAACCTAAATAAGATGACCAATTAAATTATTTATTTATTTTTGATGAAACTTGATTTGCAAAATGCTAACTTACATGCACAATTGGTGCTATTCCTCCAAAGCTATTAAGTCTTTCCAATTCTTCTTCTCTAATTGGTATGAATTTATCCCTCGCCACTTTTGAGAGTTTCTCAGCCATTTCAGATAACTCAACACATGTCTATAATATATATAAAAAAGACTTGTCAAATACATTTTTAAAAATCAAAAAAGTTCATAACTATGTAGTACCTGAGTAATTCCATTTGATTTAATTTGCTCCTTTACAAATTGCCAAACAGATTTCCCTTTCTGATTGTTAGTACTATTATAATTTTGTGGATGCTGAAAATGATCTGTTGAAGTATCACTTGCAGAAGTGTCACTTTCTTGAACAGAAGGTGGTGGTATAGGTGAATGAAAAAATACATGTGGACTACTACTACTTGGCATTATAAGATTATTTTCACACTGGCTTTGTAAAGTTTCACGAAATAATTTCTCCATAGAATTACTGGTTTCATCTACTACAACACTACTACTAACAACATTATTGTTGCTACTACTTGAATTATTTTTGTTAGCATCTGATGTTGTATTACTACTTTCTGTAGAAACTACTGC
This sequence comes from Oncopodura yosiiana, assembly GCA_009869805.1. Classification (NCBI taxonomy): domain Eukaryota; kingdom Metazoa; phylum Arthropoda; class Collembola; order Entomobryomorpha; family Oncopoduridae; genus Oncopodura; species Oncopodura yosiiana. The sequence continues at coordinate 60,966 of VCNE01010567.1, forward strand.
CGAAAGTCCTCCTAGTCCTTCATCCAACCAACTATCCATTGATAAGTCATTACTACTTGCAACAGATAATGGTTGCTGTTGATTTTGTTGACTTAATGTTGATGATGATGATGGTGACGTTGTGACGGCAAGAGATGGTGAAGTACTAATAATTTGTATTCCAGGAGAATGTTGTTGTGGTGGCCTATTCTGAAATTCTCTTGTAGGGCTTCTTAAATGAGGAAATGGATGACGATTGCTATTATTGTGAGTATGTAGCAATTTCGAAAATGGAGTTGGTGGTGAACTTGTAGATCTAATATTTATAGGTGTCAATGCTTGTGGTGGTTGACGAAATTCTATAGGACTCATTACTGGACTTATACCATCAACAGTAGTAGTTGTACTTTGTTTAGAAATTGGAAGTTGTGCATATGTTGTAATTGTAGCTGGACGATTATTATTATTATTATGATTTGTAATTTTTGAAAATAACATTCCATTTGTTGTTATTGATGATGATGATGTTGCTGCTATAATATTGTGACCATTTGATAAAGCTGAATAATTTGTTGTAGTAAAACTTGGTAAAGCTTGTTCAAGAGATACAGCATGAACTTGTATTTCTACATCAACTTTTGGTTTATTATTTACTGATTGTTGTTGTACTTCAATTTTATGTTCAGGAAACTTTTTATAATGAAGATTTAATTTTGTATGTCCCAAATAAAATTTTTGACACTTTTGACAACGAAACATTTCTGGTGGTTCTCTTTTCTTTTTTGTAACTGGAGGATTTTTTGATATTGTTGTTGTCGATGAGGAACTTGAATTTGTTGATGATACTGGAGGTGATGATGATGATAATGGAGTTTTACTAACACGACCTACTCTTGTTGTAGACTCTTTCATTAAAAATGATACTTCTGCATCATTTGCATCTGTGTCCTTTATAACTGGAGCAATTTTTCTTTTTCTTGGTCGTTTAACTTTTGGTTTTGTAGCTACAGGAGTTGGTGTTGATGATTGTTGTTGCTGAACAACTTTATTGCTTCCATTTACATTAATTATTGAAGAAGAAGAAGAACTTGAATTATTAATTAAAGATGATAACGGTGTTGTTGTTGAAGAAGGAAAATGTAATGGCTTGATTGAACTATTATTATTATTATGAGAATTATTTTGATTAGTTGTTGATGCTGTTGAAGCTTTGAGAATTGCCATTCTTTCTTGAATTTTCTTTGGATCTATGATATAAACTTTGACAGGTCTTCCTGGACCCGGCGATGACTATAATAATAAAAATAGGATTAATTATTTACTGCGTCATTATCATTCATTTTATTATGAGTTAAATAACTTACTTGCAATACTTGATTAATTCCAGAATGTAAAGATATTCTTCTGTCATTATTTGTCACGCCGACATTTGCACCCAACATTTTGACGGCACCACTCATTTTGAACAATTATCTATAATTACCAAAGGACAACACAATTATCAGTCTTAAACAATATATATTAAACAGGAACAACAAAGTTAATTAGCAAACAAATTGCAATATTCATCAGGTAAACGAGCTTTGTCGGTTTTTGTATCGGAACCTACCGGAGTTTAAACTTGAGCGCTAATTAAATGCAAGCTTTTCTGTATTCTTTGCCAATATTTCTTCATGAGATGAGAAAGTTGCGTAATGCGTACAATAAAATTACGCATTTAGATGAAAAAAATAATCAATCAAATACGGAGTTGCTGAAACTTGATAACACAGAAAGCCAGGAAGAAATAGCTTTAAGATGAATAAAACAACTCTTAGAGCTAAATCTTTCTGGAGCTGTATTATTATTATTCATTTAGGTGTATTGTTGTTGTAATCAACTTTTCTACGAGCAATGAAAACCACAACAATATCACTGACTGCACACTGTGAACTGATGAAGAAGAACTGAAGACACAGACACATTATTCTTGTTTCCTAAAACGTTTTTTAAACTTTGAGCTTTTTATAATAAATTGCCTCTTCTAAAATATATGCACTCTATGGCTGACGCTCAAAATGAACAAAGTCAATATGAATACCACGGCTCCAGAAAATGAAAGAGTAAAATCCTGCCGCAGCATAGAGCTTGAACATTGTGGCATGATACTTTCTGGAGGCATGATGAATACATTTAATTAGTAAATGTTTATTATTTCTACTTCAATTACAGAGTATGGTTAACAATTTTATAATGAAAAGTTTATGTGTAAGAAGGTCCTTTAGAATTGTAGTCAATCAATACTCCATTAAACTTGTCGATAAATAAATCCACAGCTTTCATGATACAATGGTAGCCAAAACATTCTCCATTTGGAAACAAATAGTAATACATCCGAAAAGAAATTCTAAATATTACAATAGACAAAGCAAACATGGACAAACAAATTCCAAAGAAAAGTAAAATAACAATTCCAAACTGAGGAAAAAAGTCTGCTATTGTAGAACCAATAACCAAGATGAGAATTCCTGTTACGTGAAAATCTACTGAAGCTTTTTTTCCTGTTTCCATTTTGACAATGCAATAATGCAACGATGGCTCTCATTTATCCCAATGATCCACAAAAAAAACAAACAAAATAGTAGTATACAAACTTTGTAGTACAAAGTTTGTACTATATGTTATAGAAACTCAAGGATTATAAATACATATAGAAACTCACTTTTTATTCACTAGATTTTTTGTACAAAATAATTATCATCACCATCAGTAATATACAAGAAGGAGGTATATAAATGCAGCATAACAAAGTTAAATATTTTTGTACAACTTTTATAAAGTTTTGATATTATTATACGGCTGTATCATTCGTTTTTGTTGCAAATAACAAGACAACAATAGCAAAGAATATTAAGAAAATAAAATCTCCTCCAGTAACACATAAGAACACTAAAGTTGGGTCATCAATTTGTAACTCATTAGTAGCAATACAAAGACATGGTCCAGCAAGAAGGAGAAGAATAAAAACACATGAGGCTAACCAAATTTTTGCTACAATTCGTCCACGACCCTCAGAGGCTAACAGGAGCCAAAAAGAGATTCCAAATTGGACAAGTCCTAAATAATTTCAAAGGAAATTGTTTATACAATTATTAATAAAAGTATTATAAAACATGTTGTTATTAAATAAATATGTAAAATACCTGCAAGAAATCCACAAGCACTGCAACTTGTTAATATTCTGTAAATTACATCCAGGTCATAGAGTCCTATTAAAAAAAGTTATTAAACATAGCTCTTCAAGTTAAAAACTATCTTATATTATGCATACCTGTAGTGCCTCCAAAGAATGTATTGACTTGTTTAATTAACTTATGAGCTGTTACTAATGTTGGGTTTCGCCACGCTTGAATGGATCTATGTAGTACCCAACTTCCAACACCACTTACTCCAATTCCCAACTATATTTTAAATAAAATTTTCATTAAGTTTTCAAAACACATCTTAAGATCGTGTTATGCAATAGCTTGTACGTACTATTATAGAGAGAACAGCTACAAATCTTGCCCATGACTTGATTGAAATTCCTAAATAATGTGGATTATTATGACTTTGTGAACTTCCTCTAGACCATTTAATATCCATTGAAGGTGGTCTATGCTTGACATTTCCATTAGTATTATTATTCATCTTGATTACAACTTCTTATTATTTCACTTAATAATGTACCAACTGAGACAACACTATAATATGCACTGCTGCTTATAATAACGTCTTGCTCAACTAAACACTCATCACCAAATAAATCCACTTCTTTGATTTCTTCTTTAAGGTACTAATACAACTAAACATATAAAAATCAATTGTTAAAGAGAGTAAGAAAAGTACACTCATTCACAATCATATTATATTCTGTTATATGCTTGTTGTTTAACTTGTTCTCTCCTTATATGAAGTAGGTGATTGTTCAACATATACATATAGTGAGGTACACACAACAAGAGTCAGAGAGTTAGTAAAATAATTCTTATGTCACCTCTTCACTTTATGATGAGATTAGTCACTTACAAGACTATGAGTCAGCTCAAATGTGTAATGTTAAGAAGAAAGCATTTTATTTGCACATTTATAGTTGAGAGCATAATATATTCCATGGTCATGTTGCTGCTTTGCTCTTTGCAACAGAGGATATACAGTCGGAAGGTATTATACAAAAGAAGTTGATAGTAGTATATGGATGTGTCACGTTAGGCCATTTTTATATGTAGACTAATAGATGATGAATGAGTACAACTTTAAAAGTGATGACGAAGACTCAAATCATGTAGATAGTAGGTGTATAAGAGCTACTAACTACTATACCAGGTGAGTCTTATAAAGATGTGCAGTATGAGACATTGAGACGATGATGATAAAAAAAGTGTTTTGGTAATCTCATCTCGTATCATACGAGTCGTATGTAGTAAAGTGACCAAGTTACTAGCAATAATGAAATGTAAATCTTCCACATTTTTACGAGTATGACGTGTCCTTTGAGAGAGTAGCAGTAGTATATGTTTGGCATAGAAAGTAGTTTAGTAGTGTTATAATGCATTGTTGATACATGAGTATTTTTTGTCGTCTTTTTGCCTTCAGTAGTGTTGACTTGCATTGTCAATAAAGATGTGACTAATAAAAATGATTTTTTTTGCACTATGATTTTAATACGACTTAATACTAAGGCGCAAAGTCAAGGCAAGGTGTAATAATTGGATAATACATCAAGAGAGGTTTATAATTTGTAAGTTACAGTAAATTGCATAATGTTGTGTGAGATGTGAGATGCTGGAGGACAGATTAGAGAAATCTTTGATGTAATAATGCAAAGCAAGAAAGAGAGCTATACGTTACGGTTTTTATTATTATTTTAAATTTTAAAACAGGAGTCCTTGACACATACTCTAAAATATATTATGAGTACACAATTTTTATGATGGTATAAAACCATTTTTTATTTCCATATGTATATAAAAGGCTCAAATGGAATATAAAAAAGTGCGTCGTAGAGTATTAATGGATTTGAAATTGAGTTGTTGGTACTACTGATGAAATAAATAAGTGATTTCAAAACAGGCGTGTCTCATTATTTTGAAAAATTAATAGTCTTTTAAATTTTATTTTAAATAAAAACATATATAGTGATGAGTTGACAAATGACAATAATAGCTCATATAATATTTTTGTCTTGTACAATAATAATTATTATTTACACCCTGCGTAATAATTACTGCAACAAACTTGAAACTACAATATTTTCATAATTAGTGGATGAATTTTATTCAAATTTTTTGTGTGCATGAACAATGTATCTATGTTTCAAGAAAAT
>VCNE01010570.1:0-16326 GCA_009869805.1 Oncopodura yosiiana
AAAATGGTTTATAATTGATAAGTAGTAGAAACAGGGATGACTCACACGAAAAGTTGACGGAGATAAACTTCTTTACTGGACCTGTTCGTTACGAACGGGTTTGAGCGACTATTCCATAGTATTTACGTACAAATAACAACTTTTATTCTGTCACTAGTTGCTCGGCTCAGTTGATTACAAAAAAGCAAAAGGAATTATAAGCTACGTGACGACGAGACTTTCTTTAGCTACAAAAACATTTTTAGAGACTACATGACATGAGGCTACGTACGAGGTTATAATATGTTTACAGTTCACTACAAAACTTTCTCTAAAAAAACTTTTTCTCTCCTCTTTCACTACAGAGCTGAAGCTGAACATCTTATTGCACCTTACGGTTTGAGATCTCTTTTAGTTCCGGTAACTTTTATATAAAAAACTTTCTGTCTATAGATGCCATACTGAGTTCTGGGTTTTTTTTTATTTTACTATAATGTTTTATTTTGTTCCTGAGAGCTAAGGAAGTTAATAGCAGTGTTAGTTGAGATTCTCTAAAGGCTAAAAGCTTCTTGTATTTCAATCTTGAAGGTAAAACTAAAACATCTATTAGAGAAGGTTACACGAGGTCACAACTAAAGGGCTTTCATGGCTTTTACTTAAATTCTTTAAATTCCTCATAACACTATACTATATAGTGCTAGATAAAGGTGAAAAAATCTCAGGTAGAACAGATTGGTGTAAAATGTATCCAATGGATCTCAAATACCAACAAAAAGTCATATAGCCTTCTACATACTTGAGACATTTTTCTTCTTCTGTCTCAAGTTTTACATTTATAAACTCTCATCAAGGACTTTAAGAAAAAACATTGAATAATGTCTTGTGAACTTTCTCTCTTACAATAGTGTAGTAGTGATATACCTGAGGCTACAAAGTAATGAAGTCTTATCTAAACGTAGAAAATCCTTCAGACAAGCTTAATGGGTATCATCTCTGTCTTTAGAAGAAGAAATGACAAAAAATCTTAAATTTCAATTAAGTTCTTACAATAGTCAAATGAAACCTGAGTAAGAGAAGCTCTTTAAATTTGCATTTTTTTTAACCAAGTCTATAGTGAAAGCATCAAACTGTTGATTCTACAAGCATTTCAATTAAACTTGGCACACTCTTTATATATACTTTAGAACGAGTATGTTGTTTGAGGCAAAAAGACCTATAGATTACTCAACCAAACGACATGTACACAAGAATTCTCTCTTTATGTACATAATATCTTTCAGGTACAAGTTGGGAAGATAGAGAGAAAGTTTATTTAGTCCTTGACTACATATACATTTGACTGCTGTAGGCAAAAGCTTTTCTTTTCAGTCTGACTGTTTTTCTCTGTGCAATGTAATGCAACATCTCTTCTAATGTTCTCCTGGGAAAAAGAGAAAAAGCGCTTGCAAATAGTACTGACTACTACAGACATGTTATACAAAATATAAAACTTATATAGAAATCACGTTCAGTCTACGTGAAATCTTTTTTACTCTACATTACACAACATAGTTTGTTGTTATTATCAGTTGTGTTATGCATTACATAAAAAGATTTTTTTCTGTAGTACGAGAGAGGAGAAAAATAGTATTATCTTACCTGCCACAGTGTTCGAAAATCTCGTTGCTCAACTCTCAAAAGTTGACAAGGCTCACGAGTAACTATTGTATTTTCTCTTGGTGAATCATCAAGAATACTTTCTCCAAAGAATGAACCCATTCCTAAGCTTCGTGATACAGCATTCATATCCTAAAAGAGAAAGAGAGAAAAAAATTGTCAAATGTCATAAAATTTATACATTGTGTGTTTTGTATCAGTTTATATATTTTCATCAATTTGTCGTTTTACGGCTGTTTGTTACTACTGTGCTGCTGTGAAAGAGAGCTACAGTATAAATTGTCACAAGGTCGATTGACTACTACAGTAACAAAACAACAGTGTGTGTTTTGCTACTGTTTAAAATTAGATGGGACGTAGTAAAAAGAAGTTTATGTCTAGTGTAATAAAAAAAGGACAATTTTGTATTTCTTTGTAATATTACCTCTACAATTCCGGTTTTGCTCACATGAACATCTAACGTACCAAGGAGTACGGCATACCAACTTGTTCCTTTATCTCCTTGTCGGTATACTGCAAAAAAACAAGAAAATAGAAAATAGAACTAAACTATATAATAACTGTCAAGGTTGTTTTCATGTACAAAGTAGTAACCAAACTGTAAAGAAGTTTTGACGTGACAAATTCTCAGAGTAAACTAAACTGTCACATCAAATTCAGTTTGAAGTATAAAATATAGTTTATTTTTCATATATGCAAAAAAAGCTTTTTCTTTCATACATAAACGTTGTTTAATATCCAATTTATTACAATATACACACATTTGTCACATGTGTACTTCTTCTCTAGCATTTATTATCTACAATTGCAGCTTACACTTCTGTTCTTTTTTTGCAATTGACAGAGAGAGAGAGACTGTCATAATGTAAATTGTATTTACATGTCTTTTCAAATAACTCTCAATGTCATATGAGGATATAAAATCGTAAAAAAGCTGTTTTATTTTTTGCACACACAAATAGGTATATATTAATTTGCATAGAGTTTAAAATTGACTTACAAGTGACACCCGAGTCGAGTTGCTCAAGATAGGCACAAGCTGCAAGTTGAATAATAGTAATGAATATTAATTATATAAGTATAAACCAGTAGTAGTGAAAGTGAGTAAATGCAATTACAGAATAATAAAGAGAACTAAACAAAATATATAACCTGCAAGTTGATGTAAAAGTGGTGGTGGTACACCAGTTAAAGCTATATAAAAATATAATATTATAAAAATATCATATTGCATTCAAAAATATCAAATATTGGTTAGATTTCATGCAATATATGACTACTGAAACAAAATACTTATTCAATTATGTAATAGTAACAGAGAGTAACTTTTATTCTAAATTGAAGAAACTTATATGCATGTAATACAAGAATATATTAATGTAATACTAGTATATAAGTATATATTAGTATAAGAATACAGAATAATTATGATGATGGCCTATTCAATCCACCTCGTCCCAAACCTAAATAATTGAATGAGTCAGCGAAATTTGTTGGCTGATTCAATGAACATTCTTTGAATGTAGTCATCATTTTGGTCCAAAAACACTAAACGACGATTTGCCATTCCATGACCAGGTTCAAAATTGAAATGGATGAACGAGAAATTCGTTCGGATCTTGATTATTTTGAATCCAGTTTTCCTAAAGGACAAAATACAAAGTATATTAGGAATATTCACATAAAAATAATATATAATTGTACTTACAGCTTGGTTACAAATTTGACCAACAGTTTGTCCTTCCCATAAACTCGTATTGCTACTAGAAGAGTGTTTAGTTACGCGTTTATGCACATCATCACAACTGCCAACATGGCACGTGTTAAATCCATCCAAAAAACATTGATGACATGACAAGCGGTAACACAAATTCGGCATACCACAATGAAGTCTTCTTGTGAGAACAATTTCTCTTCCGTTTGACAATAACTGGATAACAGGTCCATGTTGAATGATGGAATTGAGACGACAAAGAGAAGCACGACAACATGCACTTCCAGGTCCATATTTTCCTCTTGCTGCATTGAGATTTATTTCTGGAACTAACTCTAAAAATATATAATAACAAAAACATGAAATTAAATGATGCATTTTATTTAGATATTAAAAATATAATAACTAATAAATATACTTACCATCAGGTCTTTTATTTCTATTTCCTTGGCCAACATTGACATCATTTAAAGAAAGTCCTCCTTCTGGGTAAACAGCATCAAATGGAATGTCATCATCTAATTTTCGGAAGAAATAACGCCAATTATCAGCATCTTCAATACGATGGACATGAAGTTTTTTCACATCATACAACAAAATTTGTCCAAGAATAGCACGAGCATTGGGGCCACCTTCTTGTCTTCTTGCATGTCCACAATCTATTTCAAAATCTTGAACATTTGATCACATTCCAATCATAAAATCCAAAAACCACGGATCACTTTCATGAAATCCATCTTCAGCAACATTGAATCTTGATTTCCATATGAATTCTTGTAGTAAATAACGAACCCAATCTAAAATGAAATGGCACAACAAAAATAATTTAATATTATTCGTATTTTAAAACTCAAAAAGAAAACTTACGTTGATCTGGTGGTTGATAAATAGGAACTCCAGTATTAAAATCAAATTCAAAACACTGTTGTAATTGTTGAGTTAACTCTGGTTCTACAAATTGCATTTCAAATGGGAGAGCCATTGTTGAAAACTTACTGACAATTGCAAGCTGTACTTGTCTGCTCAATTGCTGAATTATTAACTAAATTTGTTTAAGTACAATAAGTACTTGAGAAATACGCAGACTAGCTACTATAGGCAGATCGTCCCGGTAATGCTGTTAGTATGTTTGCCAGTTTGCCTCTCTGCAAAAAATCTCAAAAACAGAATCGTGCAAAATTCTCATTCTTCATTATCGTACTTACCAGCTAGATGTCTTAAATGTGACACAATGACTGCAATATCATTCACAGTTCGGTCCGTTGGTCTAATACAAATAATTTCAAATATGACATGTTTACATATTCAAACCACCTTCTTCTTTTTTAATTTGAAAGTTTTCTCTTTAAAAAAACTTGAAAAATATGCACAGCTGTCTGTGACTATATCTACTTTTCTATTTAGTAGTAGTAGTAGCAAATCAAAAAGAAACTTTGCAACAGAACAGAAAATTCAATAGAAAATGAGATTGAGTTTTGTTAGCTTTGTAGTCTTCTTCTCTCCTCTTCATCTCTATCTCTGCATGAGTTTTTGTATTATACCTAGATAGAAAGAGTAGTAATCTCTTGAGAACTATGTGTGTCTGTTCAGTCTGTTGGTTGTTAGTCCTCGTCGTCGTTGTAAAGGACAAACTGAAGAGTTTGATTGGTAATGACATAAATAGAATTTTGAATTGAAATCATCCTATATAGCTTAGCATCATCATCCTTTTTACTACTTTTATTATTTTTTTTGGAAAAAACTACTTGTTGTATAGAGATGCCCTCACATAATATATGATATACTGTATATTATATACGAACATGGAATATTACTACTCTAATGCTTCTCATGTTGAATTTGGACAAGAGAGAATCACTCTTCAACTACAATAATCCTCTGTATTACTCTCTCTCGTAGTTAAATCCCTCGAGTTGTCCAGAGTCCAACGAATATTGTATAGTAGCTACTTAAGCTTTTCCAAAGGATTTTTTCTCCTCTTTCAAAAATTGAGTCTGATGTGCATCAAGAAGCAACAGGAGGTTTTACTTTTTTTTCTTCTTCTTCCTCTCTCTTTTACTTCTCACTCAACTGGAGAGTAGATTTTTTTCTGATATGGAATTTCATATAAAGACATCGACTTTATCATACACAACAAAATAAGTCTAAAAAAGTATAACAAACTCTGGACTACTAGAGACTTTCTTTTGAAAGCAATGGAGAGAGAGAGAAAGTCGCACAGCGTTGAAGAAAGTTGATTTAAAGCAACAAGTTGCAACTCTCTCTCTCTCTACCATTTCTGTGAATTGAAAATCTACTCGTCGTATGTAATAGTAACTTTTTCTATATGTTGTATTTTGAAGTATGTAATATAATAGAGACTTGAACAACTATATGAGGAAAAACTCTTCCAAATGTGTTGTGTGTATATTATTATGCTTTCTATTTTTTCTCTCTTTTTTCAATCGATAACTTGGCACAGCACTACATTGACTACACACACCACTGTCACTCATTCTTCTTTCAGTGTCAGTGTACAGAAAGAGTATATTCTATTTATGACGAAAAAGTGCATTAACTCGACAAAAGAACATGATGTTTCCACTAGTGTACTACTATATATATGTAGTCTATAAAAAGAGTGAATAGGTAGCAGAGAAGAAGAAGAAGAGAATCTATTATCTTGCTTTTGAAATTAGTATCGTGACGAAACTACACAAGACCTTTTAACCACAAACTTCCATTTCTTCGTCAACTTTCTATATGACATTTAGTTTGGTACAAAAATATGTGCCAATAAAATAACAGACAGGATATTTTTATTCAATTTTTGGATTAAAAAGTTGGCAAAACAAAACTTTGGAAACTCTCCATTGGAGAGAAGCTAAGATAAAATGAGAATATAGAGTCAATGTGTGTGCGCTTGACTGACTCAATCCATGTACTTAATTCTTGTAATTGATTTCAGAGCTTATATACCTTCTCATTAGAAGAGATACATGGACAAGCAATTTGGCTTTGGCAGACAAAAGAGGGGAGAGAGAAAGAAGTTACTGTCTAACCTCTAATCAGTTGGTTGTATATGACTCTACAAAAGTGTTTTCCTCTATGTATGTATTTGAAGCCAAATGGTTCTTGATATCATGTAGAGAGAAAAAAGATTTACTTTGAACTGTTTTTCCTTTGTTTTGCTACTACTACTACTATAACACATATACATATACTCAAAACTCTTCGAGTTTTTACAAAGGTCATGTAGAAAGCCTTCATTTGCATACACACATTTGTAGTTTGCCTTTCAAAATGAAATGTGAGTGAAAGTATAAAGTAAAACCTTTTGTCAATGCTGGCATTCCACAATTCTTGACTGCCCATGCTGGAAAAAACGCCAGCACTCCTCGACACAATTTTCCATAACCGAACTTTTCCCTATGAAAAAGAAAATTATTTTATAAACACATATAACATATATAAAATACTAAATAATAAAAAAAAAACTTACAGCCATGATTTTAAACTTTCACTCAACAAAAAGAGCTCTATAGCAAATTGTTGTCATTTAACATTATGGCACACTATTTTGTAAGTGTTGTATATTTTTCTATATAAAAAAACTACAACTAAACAAAATATTGTAGCACAGGTACTAATAATTATTTTATTAATTTTCCTTCTTTCTTTACTTTTCACTAGATTCACTACTACACTTTACACATCAAACACTTTTCACTCCTATTGTTCAATTACATAGAGTATTATATATTTTCACGTAAATAGAAAGAAAAATATTTGTCACATAATAATGCTTTTAGTAGTTCTTTTTGAGACTTTTTGCTCTCACACACAACAGTATCAAATAACTTTCACATCATTATGATTATCTAAAAGCAAGTAGTTGTTGTTAATACCTAGTGGTGAAAGTGAGTGTGGAGGAAACATGGTATCCGCTCAACAGTTCACGCTAAACTGAGAAAGTATCTTGCTTTCTCTGCTTTTACGTTGCTTCATGGTGGTGAGTGCGAGTCATCATAGTTTGTTGTGCATGACATTAGAAAGCTTATACACATATAACTCTTTTAGTGTATTCTCACCTGTCTCTTGAAACAAGAGTCTGACTTGCGTAAATTACTTAAAGTTCTTGAACATTTGTTGAAATTCATGCTTATTTATGATTTTATGTTTTTAATTTGCAAAAATTCTCTATTCTGATATAACAACTGTTATGCAATTTTCATGAAACTTTGTTCACATAAAAAAGCTTGAATCTTATTGCCATCTACCAAACAGGATCAATTCTCTGCAACAGTGGCGCGCATGACCTTTTTGTTTCAGTCAAAGTCAAAAGAAGACGAAGAAAGAAGGACGCAATAAAAACCGGCCGTCATTCTTTTTATCAGTTGTTTTATGTTTTATCAATAAATTGCAACAAAACTCTGCAAAAGGTGAAATAAAGTCAATTTCAAAAGTCTAGTGTTGAAAGTAAAAAAGTTTAGGTTCAATTCTTGTCATAATAGACGAAAAGGAAGAAGCTCATTGAAAAATAATAAAAGTCAAATTTAAAAAGGTATATAATTTTTCTACGCGTTACTTAGATTATTAAATCGATAATATTAATTCATTGAAAGAGACAATTGTAAGAAGTGATGTTCTTTTATTCTTTTTTCCATTTATTAGACAAGTTACTTACTAAACAGTAATCTGTTTTATTTAATAAACATGAAGGTTGAAAAAATTGACATTAAAGAGGAGGAAGAAGATTTAGACATGATGAACGGAAGTCCTCGTCGCTCTTACTCACGTTCAAGGTCCAGAAGTCGTGGACGTAAAAGTAGCAGCAGTTATCGTCGAAGTGGAGGCGACAGGGACAGGTCATTTTCACCTCCAAGATATTCTCGATATTACAACGAGTCACGTTATCGTTACTCGCCTCCTCGTTATTATAGATCTTATGATTCTGAAAGTTCTGATTCTAGTGACTCTTATTATTCTTATCGAAAATATAGGGGTCACAGCCGAGATTCACGAGATAGGTCAAGATCACCAATGTCCAGTCGTCGTGAGTTCCTGATATACTTTTAGAGGCCAAATTATTTTCTCAATTAAAAAATACATATCATTTTTACTAAAATATTTTTGTTCTTTATTTTTTTTTACAGGACGACATGTAGGTAACAGAGTAAGTTTAACTTTTGTCTTTAATTAAAGTTTTGTTGTCTTGCTTTGCAGTAAAGCGATATAAAGCTTTTCTTAAAGATTTAAAGTAGACTTCCTTTTCCCGTAAATGCGCTATTGCATTTTTTTAAAAACTTTCAGTTACTATTTATAATTCAATGTGAATCTATGTAAATATTTGTTGTTCAAAATATGTATATGTAGGATGCTCCAAGTCCCAACAAATGTTTAGGTGTGTTTGGACTTAGTTTGAGAACAACTGAAAGAGATCTACGTGAAGTTTTTTCACGATATGGCCCAATTGATGAGGTAATCAGAAGACGTTGAGAAATACATGTAAAAAATTCATGTTGAAATTAACTAATAAATTACTTTGTATTTTATTGTAGTGCACCGTTGTTATTGATGCTCAGGTGAGTTTAATATCATAGTCAACTGTCTTCTAAAATAATACTTGTGTAATAATAATAAACATCAATTTATTTTGTTTTTTTAGACTGGGAGATCACGTGGATTTTCATTTATTTACTTTGAAGCTGTAGAAGATGCTAAAGCAGCAAAGGAAAGTTGTAATGGAATTGAAATCGATGGGCGAAGAATTCGTGTTGATTTCTCAATAACTCAACGGGCTCATACTCCTACACCTGGAATTTACATGGGAAAACCAACGTAAGATTTGAAATAAATATATAATTTTTAAAAGACTCTTATTTAAAACTTTGAAGTCTAAAGTAAATTTTGTTTTACATAAGGTACAGAGCTTCTGGCCGAGATCGAGGAGACAGAAGAGGAGGAGGTGGTAGAAGAGATGATTACTACAATAGAGGTTATAGAAGCCGAAGAAGCCCATCTCCATATTATTCCTCTCGTTCTCGTCGACGTTCTTACAGTCCACGTGGACGTTACTAAAATGGATTGACTTGACCTCTGGAACTTGCTGGATTGATTGGCTTCTTACTAAAGAGTAATTAGAGAATATTACTCACATTACTAAAATTTAAAATACCTTCTTAGTTAGATTACTAAACTCTCTTCTAAAATATTCATTAATTATACTTAGTTTAAAATTTAAGAAAAAAAAACATGTAGATAATTAACTATATGAATAATTACTATTCATAGTGGAGACAACAATTCTGTCACAGTAGTTAGTTCGTCGTACTTACTTAGTAGGAAATATATTATTATTATTATTATATAAGACAAGATTACATATACTTTGCTATACTGAAATTTTCTGTCTTTAAAGTCAAGCACACAAGTTAATGAATTATGATAATAGTTTGTAGTGATTAAATGGCAACTGAAGTTGTCTAATGGACTATTGTCAGTGTACATATATATATACATACAACATATTGAATGCTTCTTCTTATATGATATTAAAAAAAGTTTGTTATGTTAAACTAATCTATTTGTCTTTATTTATGATTTTGTTTTATCAAGGCTATCAAGTAAGAAATAAGAAATTAGCGCTGATCTTGGGTTAAGAAAATAAGAACATTTTGACAAGAAGTCAAGTTGTACACAGAAAAAAAGAAAAAAATTTCATTCACTCAATTCTTCTGGTGTAGAAAAGAAATGCAAGTGGTCTCAAGTTTGAATGTATTTGAGAAGATTGAATGAGATGTGAATTGAAAGGGTTAAATTACTTATGGGATACAGAAAGAAAAAAAAGAATATATGGCATTGTAGTTTTGTTTCAGAAGAATGTGCAGTGGGAAAAAATAGGTAAGTCAAGACTGTCGACAACTTGAAAAAAGATTCAGGGAAAATAGAAGGCATCTTGATCCAAGAATTCAGACGGTAGAAGATTTCATTCATGTTATAGGGCAAAAGGTCTCAAATTTTTTCTCAAGTTACAAGAGGTGTCATATAAAGAAAAACATCAAGCGCTCTTATCATCATTTTGGATTTTGTAGTTTTTATATTTTTATAGCATTGTAATTATAGAAAAAGCATTGAAAAGATCCAATAGGAGGAGAGAGAAAGTAAGTTTTATATTTTTAGGACACTATAAAACAGAGACTGATGATGAATACCACAATCTGAGAAATGAAAGACTGACGATGTGAACATGTAAGCATTATTTTAAAATGACAGCAATAAACCCAATTCATCTTTATTTTTTTACGACTTGATATATTTTTAATGACTACTTTGTGTAATTCTTCAAGACCACCATTTCTCATATAAAATATTTGTTAAACCTATTTGTTTTAGAATATTTTCCATATCAGAAAGCATAAGTAATGGACCACAAATATAGGCAGTGACAGCATCTGGTTTTGTTGCTAAATGACTAGATATTTCATTGTGTATATCTGATTGTTGAATTCGCATATATTTCACCTTAGATAAAACGTCAAGTTGCGAAGGCCTTTTTGTCACAAAATACTTTACATTGAATTGATCATGATTTGCTGCTAAGCTGTCAAATTCTTTCTACAAGTGGAATAAAAATAGTAGATTTAAAAGTAAAATCATTCTACAATAAAGTTGAAATTAAATTACCTTAAATAACAACTCATCTTCTGATTTTGCACTAAACAACAATGATGTTTTTATATTAACATTCTTCATTAGTTCACTGTTATTATGAATAGAATTGACAATCGAAGCTAGAGGATTTATTCCGACTCCTCCAGCGATAAGTAGAAAGGAATGATTCCTATTTCTATCGAGAGTATCTGTGTTAAGGAAAAAGTCACCACCAACTCTAATAGATACTTGATCTCCTTCTTTACATACTTGATGTATCCATTTTGCAGGTGGCCAATCAGAATATTTTATTGCCAGTACTAATTTTCCAGTTTTTAATAAATAATGAGGACTTGAGCACATAGAAAAACCTCCAACTTTGTCAACTTCTGGAATGAATAAATCGACCCTAGTAAATATAAAATTATATGTATTATTGTGAAATCTTTATAAGATAGTATTTTAATTACCATTGTCCAGCTTTAAAGCTAATTGGCACAGGTTTGACGTTTGTTGACAGTTCAACTTGTTTCACTGTTGGAGAAATATCAAAAATTTTTGAAACCGTGACTTGATGAATAAGTTCATCTCGTTGTTGAGTTGATGTTACTTGTAAATGATCTCGTTTATCTATTTTCTTGCTACTTCTTACTAACGAAGACAATTGTCCCATTGAACGAGAAATAAAATGAAGTCTAACTATATTTTTGTAAGTATTCATTAGGTACATAAATCAATTTAATTAAATGACTAGAAAAACATCAAGCAAATCAGATGTTTTGCCGGCCGTCTCAGTTTGCCTCTTTGCAAAAAATATAGCAAAATCTCAAAAACGTAATCGTGCAAAATTCTCATTTTTCCCCATAACAGGATAAAGAAATCTCACTTTTTTATTTTCTTAAAATTTTACATAATTGATTGATATATATGATACAAAAAATTAATTAATTCATTCCTCTACTTCTATTTCATAATCATCATCATCTTCATTCATTGCAACTACAGAGTCTTCAACTACATCAGCATTATGCTGTTGAAATTCTTCTTCAACTTCTTCTGCATTATATTCAACAACACTTTCTTCTGCTTGTTCCAAATTCTCTTCAGGTTCAACTTCTGTTGTTTCTTCCATTATTATCGCTGAATTATATATTGCCTCACCTCTCTCACTACGAAGTCTCTTTCCATTTTGAATGTCTTCTTCTTGAAGTGTCGTTTTATCTAGTCGACGAATTGAGGTATTTATGGCAAGCATTTCTGTTTTATAAATGCCATTGCTTGCTATAGGATTTTCTGAAGTAATGACAGTTCGAAGATTTGGCGAAAGACCCAATTTATATATATTGACAAATTGATTGATTGAGTTATTTCTATAAGAATAAAAAGAAATGTTAGTTGAGTGTTGTTATATGATGACGTAACAATTTCAATAGTTATTTAAAATACCGAAGATTAATATATTCTAGATTAGGTAATTGAGGGAAATCATTTCCAAGACTTGAAATCTTATTATCACGAGCATGAATTGTTACTAGTTCTTGGGATGTAGAAAGACCATTTAAACTTGTAAGTTGATTTTGTGCCACAAAAAAGCTTTTTAACTTTGGGAGATCCAGTCCTGACAAAGATTTCAATTGATTGTTTCTCAATTCTAGATTTTCTAATTCTGGAAAATTGGTTGAATTTAATCCTTCTACATTTGTCAATTTGTTATCTGTATAAATGATGAATATATTGGTATTATTTACAAGCTATTTAGTAGGTTACTCATAATTATGAGAAAGTTTGTATACCAGTGAGTTCGAGATAGCAAATATGATTAGTATAAAATTTTCCAACAGTTGTAATCTCATTTTTCCCAAGAAGTAGTACTTGAAGAAATGGAAAATGAGGAAAATTATCAAGTGATCCTGAAAACTTATTCTCTTGAAGATTTAAGAGTTGTAAATACTTCATATTTTTTAAAGCATCCACATTACTCAAATTATTTTTACTCAAATTGACAATACGTAAATGTATATACTCATTTAAAATGTCGATATTGCTCAGTTTTCTAATAGGTAATTATTAACTCAGTTAAAGTCTTATTTAAGTAATAAAAATTAATTGCAAACCTACTTATGTAATCCATCATATCTAATGTATGCATATTGAAAAGTGTCAATAGTTCTTCCAATTCTTGACAAACCATCACGTATAAGATCTCGTGTCAATGTAACTTCTTGTTTGCTTGCTGATCCACGCAAAGGAATATCATATCCGAATCCAAATTTATTTTTTGATTTGAGTGCCTATATATGATTTATATAATTTATGAAATGTTTACAAAGCAAATAGACTACATAGTCTAGTAAATAAAAATACTTCTTCAAGAGTTAATTCTTCTGTACGTTCTTCATCATTATCATTGTCATCATCATCATCTGCTTCTGCCTCATCTACCTCAGCAACATTAAATGATCCACTTGTATTTGGTCTCACTTCATATTCATTTTGATTTATATCTTCATCAACACTTGACTCCTTCTCACTTACTGCAACTTCTGAAGCAGACATTATGCTTTTTGAATTTTTAGCTTTTGAACTTTTTTATAAGAAACCAAAAGTTCTTTTTATTGAGAGATTTGTTCTTCCTATTGAGTTGCCAGTAGGAATTGTATGCATTATGAAAATAAAGTGTACATTTGCGATGAAGAAAAAAACTAAAATTTATTGACCCCATTTCCCCAAAATAAATAACGCTATTACATATAACTGAGCATAAATATGATTTTATTTAGGTAAATAAATTCCATGTACCACAAATGGAATTTTATTCATTTGCATTGTAGCTTTTCCAATTTCTTCAAATGTTTTTGCATCTAAAATAAGTACACAGTCTTTTTCTTCTTCTCTCGAGTCTAAAACAAGGCTCATTACTACACCATCATCTTCATTTGTCTCATCATCAGTATTAGCATTTGGATTCTGAATATAAATTGGCTCTCCAGGATATTGAAATCCTTCTTGTCCTTTCCATATTTTGAGTGTTTTATTCTCCAAGTCATATTTACATAAAGAATTTTCAAAAAATCCATAAGATGTATTTCCTGTCCCGTACCAATATTTATTCCTTTTTCCAATAAATGAGCGATTGATACAGGGTAGTTCAATTCCTACAGAGAATAAAATAAACCATCAGTTTAAATTTCAAATTAAATAACATTTTCCTCATACCTAGTTGAGTAAAAACTTCCGGTTGTAAAATAATTTGCTTTCCTCTTCGTTGTGCACTTGCTGTAGTATTATCCAATGTCACCAACTCTTTATTTTCTTCAACGGCATCATTCAGTTCTATCAATGGAAGAACAAATCTACAAGCAGCTCCAAATTCACTTTCTTTGACACAATAATTAGGATCTAGTATACGATTAAGAAATTGAGCTGTCATAAAATCTCCATTTTCAAATTTAACCAAATCAATTACAACATGATTGGCATCTTCATAACAATTGATAATATGAAGAAACATAAATGGATCTTCTGATATGAATTCTGTTTTGAAAACTTTTCCAGTTTCTTTATGTACTAAATAAAATTTATTCTTTAGACCATCATGCCATTCAAGCCAATCAATAAAGCATTGACCTTTTGCTAAGATTCCGCCGAGAATCTATAGGAGTTAAGAAAAAACAATAAAAGATTTTTGATAGGGATCAATCATTAATCTTTTTACTTACTTTAGTAACATTGAGTACATATGGCTGCTCTATGAAAACAACATAATTTGTTGTTAATCCGAAACTGTGATGCATGCTTAACATTGTTGTACATGAGCTAGAAATTGTAGCAAAGATTTTAGATTTCTTCAACATTTCTTTAGTACTTGGTTTTCCATTAGACGGTGGGATCTTAACAAAATTATATTTAAGTCCAGTAATAAAAGAAGAGCCAATAGTATAAGTAAATCCAGTATCATTATCAGTTAGTGGATGAGGACTTGTGAAGTTTAAACTATAGCATTTATTTGTATCATGTTTTTCTCCCAAAGAGAAGTTTTCTGGATTGAAATCACTAAAGAAGCAAGTTTCTCCTGCTATACAAATATTGGTGCCTATTTGATACATTCCCATGTTGTGATTGTCACTCATAGTTGGAATTAGTGTTGGAATACATCGAGCAAAGAATCCTTTATTGGGATCTGGTTGAGCCTATAAAGGTAAAAATATTATTAGATGGAAGTATATAGTATACATAATTAATTTTTCGCTGTGATACTTACTGGAGTCCCAAATTCACAAATTAGATTCTTCTGTACAGCATTAGCCTTCTTCAAAGCTTCCGACTGAATATATTTCTTCTCAAATTTGACACTTTGTCCATTCTCAATAGTAAATTTACAAACACTACTAAACCCATCAAAGTAGTGATTGAGAGAATAGCCATTATCAAAATGAAATTTCCCAGGACCACATTTTAAATATATACCATTAAGCCACTGTGGTACTTTGCCTTCAATTTGAACAACTTCAGGCTTATCTGTTTCTTCTGCATTGCTGTACAACTTTGTTAAAACTTTACGATGAAGCTGAGGCATTTTTTTAAATAAATTGTCTCTCAAAGAGTCTTAATTTCAACTGACGATGAAACACTTCACTACACACAATTTAACTATAAAGAATGTTACATCTCTTACAAAGAATATTTCTTATTAAATGTCTCAGGAGATAAGTACAAGAGTAAATATTAAAAAGAGACAACATATATATATATATATAAGTATTCTAGTACAAATATATATATATGGTCTGTTGACTCTCAAACGTTATACAGATATATTGTAAGAAGAAGAAATGCATTTTGATATTATATACCTACCATGTATATTAAATCTAACTAAAAAACAACAATGACCCAGTGGATGTAACCCACAAAGTTTTGTGTGAAAGTTGCTCTCTGTTATAAAGAAGTGTGTTAAAGAACCTTATGATGATTGTGTACTCTACTTTTGTTGAGAGATTAGACATCATATTATGAGATTTATACAACATGAGAGCAGTGCTGATGTACTTTGTAAGATGATCTTGAACCATTGTAAATTGTTAGCTTCTAATTTGCCATTATCAATGCTTATATACAGTACAGTAAAGCGTAACTACTATATTAAAATGGGTAGAGACCATTGCATTCTTATGTTATACTACTTATTAGATGACAACCGCTAATTAATGTATTTAGTATTATTAGACTGGTAAAAAGTTCATGGTCAGCCAGCTTGCCTGATTCCTATCAACTTTATAAGACTCTTACTGAAAGAGTGTAAACATTTCTTTATTTACTAATTTATATACAAATAAAAAATATGT